>VMDO01003611.1:0-139754 GCA_007922755.1 Pedetes capensis
AGATATGGAATCAACCAAAGTGCCCTTCAACAGAAGAATGGATAAAAAAAACTATGGTATATATACACAATGGAATACTATTCAGCAATCAAGAAAAATGAAATAGGGTCATTCGCAGCAAAATGGATGGAATTAGAGAAAATTATTTTAAGTGAACGAACACGAGCTCAGAAAGAGAAACAACACATGTTCTCACTCACTCGGATTCAAAATTACAAGAAGGAAAAATCCTACTCAAAGGTCGGATCATAATAAAAGGGGGGGGAGGGAAGATAAGAATGAGGTCAATATAAATGGACTAGAAATTGCATGTAATTGTTCTAACAAGATAAAAACAAAGACCACTACAGGAAAAGTTTCTATCTTAAACAGAAATGGAACCCAAGGACATATAGAAAAATACTACATAGTAAAAGATAGAGAAGACTTGGATGGGAAACTTAGATGAGAAGAGGGGGAGGGGGAAACATAGGGGAGGGTAAGGGGTAACCTATATGAATAATGTTGATCAAATTGCATATATGAAAATTGTCACAATGAAAAGCATGTCAAAATGAATCACATTATGATGTACATTAAAAATTTCTAATAAAAAAAAGAAAAAAAGAAACAACAACAATACCTCTTACCTTGCTCTGCCTGAGAACAGGGCTTGTTAAGATGTCAGAGACAGTAATTGTGTAAAACTTAAAAGTTTATTAACCAGAAGTTCAAATCCTCTTCTTAACAATATGCTTATAACTGATTTGCTAATACTAATTAATCCACTTTTATCATTCCTAACATTAATTGAACCAAAAGGCTAAGATAGATATGCAACTACAAAAAGGACCAAACATCATTGGCCCATTTGGCCTCTTACAACCATCTGCTGATACAATAAAACAAGTTTTCAAGGAACCTCTGTGACCCTTCATTTTCTCAACACTTATTTATAATCACACCAACCCTACCCCTTACCATTGCACTAACCATATGAACCCTACTACTCATACAACTCCCCATTATGAACACAAACATGGGCACCCTCTTCCTTCTGTCCCATCTAGCCTGTCTATTTTATCTTATGATCAGGGTGAGCATCAAATTCAAAATATGCACTTACTGGAGCACTATAAGCTGTAGTTCAGTCTCTTATGAAGTAACTTTAGCTATTATTCTTCTATTACTAACAGATCATTGACCCTTTCAAGACTTATAACTCAAGAAAATCTATGAATAATTACATTTGCATGGCCATTTGCAATAATATGAATTACTGGATGGCATTTACCAACAACATTATTTATCTAGTCACTGAATAATCACCACAGACCAAAACTTCATAGTATCAACTATAATAACCCATTGTTGTTTGGACCCCTATGTACAAAAGAAAGAAATACTCCCCAACACTGACATGCCCAGCACTATGTCAGTGCTTCTCTGCTATTCATAGGATTTTCAGTGGCTATTTTTTCAGGAGTAGGCTGCCAGGCCCTTCTCTCATTTTTGTGCTGCTGGGGCTCAAACCCAGGGCCTCAAAGAGAGTATAGTAGCACTCTACCAACTGAGCTAAACTTGAGCCCCATAATAGGCCTGGCCACATTCCACTTTTGAATGCCAGAGGTAACATCATTATCATCCAGAATGGTTCTATTTACATGACAAAAGATCAAACCAATATCTATCCTAATTCAAAAATATTCATCAATCAACAAAAACCTACTTCCATTCACCCTGTTATCTACTCTATTAGACAGCTGAGGAGGACTTAACCAAACATAACTAGAAAAAATTCTAGCCTACTCATCAATTACCCATATAGACTGAATAATAGTCATCCTAACTTAAAACCCCACATTACCAACATTAAATTTATTAATCTGTGTCATATTAGCCACCACCCAATTTATACTTCTAATATTTAACCCTCACAACAGTTCTATCATTATCCCTCTTAAGAAATAAAATAGTCATAATACTCCTTATCATGTTTATTCCCCTAACATCCCTCGGTCTACCTCCACTAATAGAACTAAGAATAAATAACTTATTATTCAAGATTTAACAAGAAACAACATATTTCACCAACAATAATATCCATAGTAGTCTTACTAAACTTATATGTCTACAAACAACTAATTTACTCCACATCCATAACCATATTTCAGTCAACTAGCAACCTAAAACAACATGACAGCACCACAGTAAAAACCGTAATTCCATATTACCATTTCTATTCTCCCTATCAACCATCTCCATTCCCCTAACCCTAAAACTATCTATAATAGACTGGAGATTTAGGTTAAACAGACTAAGAGCCTTTAGGACCCTAAGTATATAAAGTTAATCTCTGAAATTGAGGATTGCAAGAATTTATCTTACATCTATTGAATGCAAACCAAACACTAGATTGGTATTGATATTACCCCAAGAAAATTTAATTAATAGCTAAACACCTTTATTTGTATGATCAGTATTAATTACAGCAGTACTACTTCTTCTGTCTCTACCACTTTTAGCATCAGGTATTACCATACTCCTAACCAACCATAATCTTAGTACAACTTTTTTTGACCCTGAAGGAGAAAGAGACCCAATTTAATATTAACATTTATTCTGATTTTGTGGTCACCAAGAAGCATATAACTTAATCTTACCTGGATTTGGCATAATCTTCCATATTGTAACTAATGACTCAGGAAAAAAATCTTTTAGATATATAGGAATAGTATGAGCTATAATATCTATTGGCTTCCTAGGATTCATTGTATGAGCCCATCATATATTTATAGTTGGAATGGATGTTGACACCGAAGCCTACTTTACCTCAGCTACAATAATCATTGCAACTGGAGTAAAAGTATTTAGCTGACTAACCACTCTTCACAAGGGCAATATCAACTGGTCCCCTGGAATAATATGAGCCCTAGGGTTCCTTTCCCTCTTTACAATTGGAGGTCTAACAGGAACTGTCCTATCCAACTCATCTTTAGATATTCTACATGACACACATTATGTTGTTGCACATTTTCACTAAGCTTTATCTATGGGGCAGTACTCACCATTTGTGAGGGGATTTGTACACTGATTCACTCTGTTTTCAGGTTACACTTTAGATCAAACATGAGCACAAATTTGATTTATTATTATAGATGTAGGAGTAAATTTAACATTCTTCCTAGGATTATCAGGAATACCATGACAATATTCAGACCACTCCGATGTTATCCCATATGAAACACAGTATCATGAGGATCATTCATTTCTTTAACAGCTGTGATTTTCATATTCTTCTGAGAAGCCTTCACCTCAAAACCTGAATTCACAACAGTTGAACTCCCAATGACCAATCTAGAATGACTACACGGATGTCCATCACTCATACATTTGAGATATCTACTTATGTAAAAATTAGGAAAGTATCGAACCCCCGTAAAACCAATTTCAAGCCAGCCCTGTAGCCATTATGATCCTCTCAATAGTAAGATATTAGTAAAACAATTGCATAACTTTGTCAAAGTCAATCTATTGGTTAAACTCCTATGTATCTTAATGGGTCATCCCTCACAATTAGAGCTACAGGATATCTCATCACCTATCATAGAAGAATTATCATATTTCCATGACCATAATTTAGTAATCATTGTTTTAATTAGCTCAATAATTTTTAAAGTTATTACCCTTATATTAACTACTAAATTAACTCATACAAGCACTGTAGACACCCAAAAAGTAAAAATCATCTGAACAATCTACCAGCTACTATCCTAATCCTAAATGCTTTACTATCACTTCACATCCTTTATATAATAGACCAAACCAGTGACCCATCCATAACTGTAAAAGCCTTAGGCCACCAATGACACTGAAGTTATGAATATCCAGATTACAAAAACCTAAAATTTGACTCATATATAACCCCAACATCAGACCTAAAGCCAGGAGAATTACAACTACTTGAAGTAGATTACTGAGTTGTTGTTGTTGTTGTTAGGTGCCGTCAAGTCGGTAGTAGCACTTCCAATAGAATTACCAATTTGTATATTAATTTCATCTGAAGATATCCTTCATTCATGAACCATGCCATCATTAGGATTAAAACTTCATGCTATTCCAGGATCCCCCATATATCTGTCAGCTTGTCATGCTGTGGGGGTTTGCGTATTGCTGTGATGCTGAAAGCTATGCTACCAGTGTCTCAAATACCAGCAGGACCACTCATGGTGGACAGGTTTCAGCTGGGCTTTCAGACTAATCCAGACTAGATAGAAGGATCTGGCAGCCTACTCCTGAAACAATTAGCCATTGAAAATCCTGGGAATAGCAGAGAAACATTGTTAAATATAGTGCTAGAAAATGAGCCCCTCGGGCTGGAAAGGATTCAAGGAATGACTGGGGAAGAGTTGCCTCTTCAAAGTTGAGTTTACCTTAATGATGAGAATGGAGTAAAGCCACTGGGACCTCCTTTTGCTGATGTAGCACTACTCAAAATGAGAAGAAACATAGTGACTGCAACAGTGGTTTCAAATAAAAAAATCATGTGCATGGCACAGTGTTGGATAATGTTTCATTCTGTTGCACTTTGGATCACCATGAGTTGGATGTGACTTGATGGTACCTAATACCACTACCCCAGGATGCTTAAACCAAACAACCCTGACATCTATACGATCAAGTTTCTATGGCCAATGCTCTGAAATCTATGGCTAAAACTGTAGTTTCATGCCTATTATTCTAGAACTTGTATCCTACTACTACTTCCAAACCTGATCTATATAATATAATATAATAATAAATAATATAAAGAATAAATAAATAATAAAAATAAATAATAAATAGTAAATAATAAACAAATAATAATAAACATAATATAACTATATTGTAACATCATTATGAACCTAACCTAGCATTAGACTTTTAAGTTAAAGAATGAGAATTTCACTTTCTCCAGAATGAAATGCCACAACCAGACACATCAACATGATGTAACTATTCATTCAACCATAATTACACTATTTGTATTATTTCAAGTAAAATTTTCCACCTACAACTTCCCCTTAAAACCCACATTAAAAACTATTAAAATTAATAAACATCAAGGCCCATGAGAAATCAAATGAATGAAAACTTATTTGCCCCTTTCACTCTTTCCTGAATTAAATTATTATCATGGGCTGGGGTTTAGCTCAGTTGGTAGAGTGCTGCTCTACTCCCTGTGAGGCCTTGGGTTATATCCCCAGCACCAGAAAAAATAGGAGAAGGATGTGGTAGTCCACTCCTGAAACAATCCTAAAACAACCATTGAAAACCCTATGAATAGCAGAGAAGCACTGACACAGTGCCAGGCATGATACAGTGTTGGGGGTTGTTTTGGTCTATTGTATGTAGGGTTGCTATGAGTCTGACCCGACTTGATGGCACCAATCAACAACAACATTATTATAATCATCATGTTCCTAAGTATCCTATTCCCAGTCTCCCTCCAATCAACTAACAAATAACTGACTAATCTCTCTGTTGCAATGACTAATTCAACTAGTACTAAAACAGATGGTAACAATACATAACAAAAAGGATGAACTTGATCTTTAATATTAATTTCTTTAATTATTTTAATTGGGTCAACTAATTTACTTGGCTTACTATCCCACTCACTCCAACCACCCAACTATCAATAAACCTGAGTATAACAATTGTGTCATGAACTAGAACAGTAATCACAGGTTTCTGACTCAAAACCAAAGCATCCCTAGCTCATTTCTTACCCCAAGGCACTCACACTCCACTAATCCTTATACTTATTATTATCAAAATAGTAAGTCTTTTTATTCAACCTTTAGCCCTAGCTGTAAGATTGACAGCTAACATCACAGCAGGACATTTACTAATACTCCTAAATTGGCAGTGCAACACT
The DNA here is from genome assembly GCA_007922755.1 of Pedetes capensis. Taxonomy (NCBI): domain Eukaryota; kingdom Metazoa; phylum Chordata; class Mammalia; order Rodentia; family Pedetidae; genus Pedetes; species Pedetes capensis. The sequence goes on from VMDO01003611.1 coordinate 5,900, forward strand.
AGCACTAATATCAGTACTCTCACTGCTATATTTATATTTATTTTATTAATCATACTTACCATACTGAAACTAGCCATAGCCCTAATTAAGGCTTACATATTTACACTCTTAGTTAGCATACACCTGCAGGGTAATACCTAATGACCCACAAAACCCATCCATACCACATGGTAAACCTAAGCCCTTGATTCTAGTAGGAGCTGTCTCTGACCTATTATTAACTTGCTGCCCATTTGGTGAAAGAGGATTAGGAGGTAGTTAAGATTGAATGAAGTGATAAGGATAGGGCCCTCATTCCTTAGGGTTGGCAGCTTTATTAGAGGAAGGAAAATACAGAGCCCTCTCACCCCCCACCCTACATGAGGACACAGAAGGCAGTACCTAGAAGCCAGAAGGAGCCCTCACTAAAATCCTCATCACTAGAACCTTGATTTTGGACTTCTCTGACTCCAGAACTGTGAGAAAACAAATTTCTCTGTTTCAGCCACCCAGTCTATTATTTTGTTACAGCCCAACCAGTCGCACATCACTCAAAACAACAGACCACAGTTCTTTGGGAACGAGGATCCTTGTTCCACGCCTGGCTGTGCTCTTACCTGCACAGACATGGCTCTGATCTTCAAGGCCATCACTGAGCCTGGGAGTGGAGAGGTGGGACCAGGGTAAGTTAAAACACTACAAAGCTCCTGGGTTTTGCTGAGATTCAGCTGGGTTTTCTCATTTGGGCTGCCTATTGTTTGCTATAAGTTTTTGCTCAGTTTCCAGAATTCCATAAAAGTTATTTCTGACATTTTGTACCATCTTGTTGCCATTTTGGAGGGAAGGACTGTTAGTGTTCCTTATTCCCCCATTTTCATTGATATCACCCCAAGTGCTCCGTTTACAATGTGACATTAGTGGGGGCCTTCATTCCCTCTTAAATCTGGGTGGGGACTTATGACTGCTCCAACCAACCGAAGACAACAGAGATGATGCTTTGTGACTTTCTAGTCTTGGTTATGGTCCAAGAGCTCTTTTTTTAAGAGCTGGAGGTTGGGCATTTGTTCTGGGCAAGCCAGCTACCATGCTGTGGGGGAGCTCAGATTCACCCATAGACTTCCTAACACACAGAACCCATGAGTCAAACGCAGGACCTTGCACACACTAGGCCAGCACCCTACCACTGAGCTACATCCACAGCCCTCATTTATTTATTTTTTTTTTAATTTTTTTAATTTCTATTTTATTTATTTATTTATTTATTGGAAATTTTAATGTACACCTTAATGTGATTCATTCTGACATGCTTTTCATCGTGACATCTCCATATATGCATTTTGTTGTACATTATTCATATAGGTTCCCCCTTACCCTCTTGTGCGCTTCCTCCCCCCGTCCCACCCCCATGTCAAAGACTTCTCTTCCATTTACTTCTCTTTTTATGGTAATATTTTTCTATATATCCTTGGGTTCCAGTTCTGTTTAAGGTAGAAACTTTTCCTGAAGTGAACTTTCTTTTTACCTTGTCAGAACTATTACATGCATTTTCTAGACCATCTATAATAACACCATTCTTAGCTTTTTTTTTCTTTTATTATGATTCAACCTTTGTATAGGATTTTTTCCTTCTTATAATTTTGATTCCCACATATGAGTGAGAACATGTGGTGTTTCTCTTTCTGAGCTTGGGTTCGTTCACTTAAAATAATTTTCTCTAATTCCATCCATTTTGCTGTAAATGACATTATTTCATTTTTTTGATTGCTGAGCAGTATTCCATTGTATATATGTACCATAGTTTTTGTAATCCATTCTTCTGTTGAAGGGCACTTTGGTTGATTCCATATCCTTGCTATTGTGAAAAGTGCAGCATTGAACATGGAGATGCAGGTGTCTCTGTACTATGATGACCCATCTCCCTTTGGGTAAATTCCCAATAGTGTTATAGCTGGGTCATACAGTAGATCTATTTTCAGTTTTTTAAGATATCTCCATATTGATTTCCATAGTGGTTGCACCAATTTACAGCTCCACCAACAATGTAAGAGTGTTCTTTTTCCCCCACAACCTCGCCAGCATTTGTTGTTATTTGTTTTATTGATCTTGGCCATTCTTACTGGTGTAAGGTGAAATCTCAGAGTTGTTTTAATTTGCATTTCCCTAATGGCTAGGGATGTTGAGCATTTTTTCATGTGTTTCATGGCTTTATGGACCTCTTCATTTGAGAACTGTCTACTCAGTTCCTTTGCCCATTTGTGTATTGGGTTGTTTTGGGGAGAAGTTTTTTTTCTTGAGTTCTTTATAAATTCTAGTAATTAGACCTTTGTCTATAAGATGTGAAGATTTTTTCCCATTCAGTGGGGGTTTCCTTGACTCTGTTAATTGTTTCTTTTGCTGTACCGAAGCTTTTTAATTTCATGTAATCCCATTTATCTCTTCTTGTTGCAATTTCTTGAGCAATTGGAGTCCTATTAAGGAAATACTTTCCTATGCCTATATGATGGAATGTATTTCCTATCTTGTCTTCTGTAAGTTTTAAAGTTTCTGGTTTTATGTTGAGATCTTTTATCCATATTAAGTTAACTGGCACATATTGAGAGATGCAGGTCAGTTTTCATTTTTCTGCATGTGGATGACCATGTTTCCCAGCACCATTTATTGAAAAGACTGTCCTTTTTCCAGTTTACTTACTTTGCTCCCTTGTCAAAAATCAGGTGGCTATAGGTGTGTTGAGGTATTTCTGGGTCTTCTATTCTGTTCCAGATGTCTTCGGGCCTATTTTTGTGCCAGTATCAAGCTATTTTTGCTACCACTGCCCTATAGGATAGCTTGAAGTCAGGGATTGTGATTCCACCTGCATTAGTTTTGCAGCTTAAGAGTGTTTTGGCTATATGTGGTCTTTTGTGGTTCCATATGAATTTTTGGATCATTTTTTCTATTTCTGTAAAGTCTGTCAGTGGAATTTTAATGGGTATTGCATTAAATCTGTATATTGCTTTTGGTAGGATAGCCATTTTTACTATATTAATTCTCCCTATCCAGGAGCAGGGAAGGTCTTTCCATTTTTCAGTGTCCTCTGCTATTTCTTTCTTTAGTGTTTTGAAATTTTCCTTGTAGAGATCTGAAGAGTCTTTGGTTAGATTGATTCCAAGGTATTAATTTTCTGGTGGGCTATCGTGAATGGTATTTTTTCTGAAATTTCCTTCTCTTCCTGTTTGCAGTTGGTGTAAAGAAAAGCTATTGATTTTTGTGTGTTGATTCTATAACCTGCGACTTCGATGAAGAGTTAATTAGTTCTAGCAGTTTTCTGGTTGAGGTTTTGGGTCTTTCAGGTATAGGATCATATCATCTGCAAATAAGGATAATTTGACCTCTTCATTGCCAATCTGTATCCCTTTGATTTCTTTCTCTTGTCTGATTGCCCAATGCTGGAGAAGATAGGTATAACAGGCAAATACCTTAATATTATAAAAGCCATTTATGACAAACCTACAGCCAACATTATATTAAATGGAGAAAAACTGAAACCATTTCCTCTTAGATCTGGAACAAGACAAGGATGTCCTCTGTCTCCTCTTCTATTTAACATAGTAATTTTTTTAAATTTTGAGACAGAGTCTCACTTAGTTAACCAGGCTGGCTTTGAAGTCACTCTGTAGTCGAGGCAGTTCTTGAAATTTCAATCCTCCTGCCTCAGCCTACCAAGTAGCTGGGATTACAGGCCTGTGCCACCAGGCTTGATGCTTTATCTGTCTTTAGTGAAATCCCATTCTTCTAGGTCCTCCTAACTTTCCCTGGCTAAAAATCTAACTTTGGTTCACAAAAATTTAGAAGTAGCCGGGTGCTGTGGTGCACATTTGTAATCCCAGTGACTCTGGAGGCTGAGGCAATAGGATCTGAGTTTGAGGCCAGAAACAGTCCGCACAGCCTAGTGAGCCCCTGTGTTAATTAATTAACTAGTTAATTAATTAATTTTAAAAGAGGGTAAGGGTGCAGTTCAGTGGTGGAGCATTTTGCAGCTTGCATGAGGCCCTGGGTTCAACTCCTCATTATTGAAAGGAAAGAAGGAAGGAAGGAGGGAAGGAAGGAAGGAAATGAAAGGGAGGAAGAAAAAGAAACGGAGGAAGAAAGAAAGGAAAAGAGAAAAGAAAAAGGACAAATAAAAATGAAAGGAGGCAGTCCTTCTTATAATCTAGAGCTTCTTCCTCAAGATACAGGAAGCTAGGACAAGCGGGATAACTGTATCATCTGAAATCTGACATTAGCATTGTTTCCTGAATGTCTTGAACACAAAGTTGTTTATATCAGACTAAAATTTAAGATGTGTGTGTGTATGTGTTGTGTGTGTATATGACCTACAGTCTTACTTTAGATTCATTTATTTATTTAGCCTAGAGCTCACTAGTAGCCTAGACTGGTCTAGAACTCATAATCCTCTTGCCCCTGCCTTTTGAGTGCTGAAATTACAGGTATGTGCCACCATATCTGGCTTTATTTTAGAAATATTTATTGAGCACTTAGCTGTGTACCAGGCACTGTTCTAGCTGTCAAGTAAATGGTAAACAAACATCCTTGCTCTCATAAGATTTTCATTTTAGGAGTGGAGAAATGTAGAAAATGACAAATAAAGCCAAATGTGCCAATAGCCATGCATGTTAGAATTTTCACTGATGACAGGACCATGGTTTGAATTAAGCTTTAGACCACAATAAATCTGGAAAGAGAGATCATACTGGTGTAGCCTTAGGGGGTTGAATTTGTGAGTTCAGGGACCTCAGGGAAAATGTAATATTCAAGTAGATGAAGAAGGTGAGAGATTTAAGAGTCTGGAGGAAGACTCTCCAGAGTAGAGGTCAGAGCAAGGGCAAAGACCCTGAGGCCACAGCATGCCTGGTTGTTGGAGGAAAACAAGGAGGTAGAGGGATTGGAACAGAAAAGGAAAGGCGCAAAGGTAGGTCTTTTTGGAGTTTGCAGGCCATTTTAGGGATTCAAGTTTTTAGTCTGAGTAGAAGGGAAGCCACTGGAAGAGTTTTAGAGGTGTGATGATAAACTAATTTAGCTTTTAATAAGACAATTTTGACAGCTGTATTGAGGACAGGGTAAAGGGAGCAAATGAGGAGAGCACAGAGACCAAGTGGTGTTGTTGCTGTTGTTAGGTGCCATTGAGTGAGGTCCGATTCATAACAACCCCATGAACAATAGAAGGAAACACTCCCTGACACTGTGCCATGCCCTGCTCTTCATAGAGTCTTCAGTGGCTGATTGTTTCAGGACTGGGCTGCCAGGTCCTTCTCCCCAGCCTGCAGCATATGGTATTCCCAGGAGGTCTCCCATCCAAGGACTAACCAGGCTGATCCTGCTTAGCTTCCAAGATCAGGTGGGATCAGATGCCAGGATGCTATGGCTGCAGACATCATAAAAGTACAAGAGATATTAGCGACTTGAACTAAATGGTGGCAGCAGATATTGATAGTATACTTTAAAGTAGAGCAGCTAGGATTTGCTGACAGAAGTAGGGGGTGTGAGAAAGAGAAGAGATAGAGAATATGACAAGTGATCCGTCTGAACAACTGAAAGACGAGCCTCTTTAACTTAGATGGGATGACTGGGCAGGGCACGGATTTAAAGGGACAAGATCAGCTGTTAAACTTGAGATGCCTTTTAAGTAGAGATTTTAGAAAGGGAGTGGAATACACAGGTTTGGCATTTAGGATAGAGATCTGGCTTGGGAAAACACCAGAACACTGGATGAAGTCATCAAGAGAGTGAGTGCAGAGAGGCCAGAAGAGTTCCAAGGACTGAACCATGGGGGACTCCAGTCTTAGGCTGTCAAGAAGAAGGTGATCTGGCAAAGGAAACTGAGGAATGGACTGTGAAACAGGCAGAAAATCTAAAGGACAAGATGTTCTGGAAGATAAGAAAATGTTTTAGCAAGGAGCTGGAGAGGGAAAGGGCAAGTTGTGAAGTGTTGTTTATGGATCTAGATAAGGTAGGAAAAGCATTGAGAATGGAATTGTGCAAACCCCACGGATAGCCCTTTCCTCCAATTTTTATGAAGGATTCTCTTTGGAGCTCCCATTTCAAGGAATGGCCATGACCAAAGATGCTGTGAATCTTGTGGTAGTCACTAGGCTGTTCACAATGGTTTCTTCCATTCTGGGCTCATAGTAGGACTGCCACTTGTAGATATAATTTGCCTCAGCCAATGAAACATGGGAGAGGGACCTGGCAGCCCATTCCAGAAACGATCTGCCATTGAAAACCCTATGAAGAGCAGAGAAGCACTGACATAGTGCAGGGCATTGCACAGTGTCAGGAGTGTTTCTGTTGTACATAAGGTCACTATGAATTGGACCCAACTCCATGGTTCCTAACAACAACAATGAAATATAAGCTGAGTGATGTCTGTCACTTCTTGCAGAAACTTTAAGAGCCAGTGAAGAGTCGGCCCCACATTCTGGGCTGTGAGCAGTTGTGAGGGGATGAAATGAAACCTCCATCAGCCAGGCCCTGGGTTACTACAATGAGAAAACCTCCTGGCTGACCCACATAGACATCCATTGTGAGAAACCAACTTTAAACTGGGCGCAGTGGCACTTGCCTGCAGTCCCAGCAACTCGGGTGGCAGAGGCTCATACATTTAAGGCCAGAGGCAGCCTGTGTAACTTAGTAAGACTCTGTTTCAAGATAAAAAATAAAAGTGGGCTGGGGGTACAGCTTAGTGGTAGAACACTTGCAAAGTATGCACTAAGACCTGGGTCCAACCCCATAGTATGAGAGAGAGTGAGAGAACAAGAGCGAGAGCACAAGAGAGAAACTATTATTAGTTTTATCTTGGGATATCAAAACCTACCTTAGCCTGACATAAACCCTAAGGACAAACAAAAAGTGGTATTCCAGGCTCCATTTATAACCAGTAGATTACAAATTTCATGATAGGAAAGTTTTACTCTTCAAAACAAGGGATAAAGAAAACCCAACAAATAACACTGGTAATAACAGTTTACCTCATTGCCAGTTCTCCATTGAATAAAAAATGATTAAACCCTTAAGAGATTAACATTATTTTTATAATATTTCTCTCCTAACCAGTAGGGAATTTTTCTTCTTTTTCTGTTTTGTTTGTTTTGAGACAGAGTCTTACTATGTAGCCCAGGCAGGCCTGAACTCACAGTCCTCCTGCCTCAGCTTCCTGAGTGCTAGGATTACAGGTCATGCCATCACTCCCAGCTGAGCTATCTTTCTTCAAGGGATTTAGCTGGACTTCTAAAAATGGTAGTTTAGGATATGTGAAACTTTGTCCTCTATGCCATCCAGGGATTCTCACTCAAATGCAGATTCCCTGGTCCTGGTCTCCTATGTGAGTGATATGGTTCTGAACTGTGAGGAGGCTCCATGATCTTGATCTTTATTTACACGTATGGTATAGTATAAAACTGTATTTGGTCTTTGTCCCAGTTCTGAGCCCAGAACTCCTACTACCTTGGGATGTACTGATGGGGTGTCTTGTTATTCCTGAATCCCTTTTGATCACACCAGTTTATGCTACTGACATGACTTGGGTCAGAGTCCCTAGATAACCTGAGGACGTGGCTGGTCACCAGACACCAAGTGCTTACATCTAAAAGCCACTGAGCTCTGGGAAGAAGGTTGGGAAACCAGAGATGGAGATCAGCAAAATGAAGTCCTGAACAGTGAGCTAGCTTTGGAGAGCTTCCACTCTTAAGGTACAGGGGGTGGGGTGCTCTGAAAGGGCAGAGAAACCCTGCTTCTCCCCTTCCGTGCCCCATGCAGCTCTTCCATCTGGCTGTTCCTGAACTGTATCCCTTACAATAAACTACAAAATGTAAATAAGCTGTTAATAGCAAATTATTGTAACCAACATGGACAGAAACAATGGTCACCTATGGACCCAAAATTTGCAACTTGGCTCTTGACTCACGATGGCCTTGTGTGACTGAGCCTGTAAACCGGTACAATCTCTGCTAACTCTGGGTGGTTCATATCAGAGTTGAATTATAGACACCCAGTTGGTGTCCAGAGTACCAGAGAATTAGTTGTTGGTGGGGATAAAACCCTATCAGTGTAACAGTGAAGTCCACTTTCAACATAATGTTGACTGAGTTTACTTGTGCTTTAACACTTGTGCTTAGAGAAGAATGGTGTGTGGTGGTGCACACCTGTAATCCTAACACTTGGGAAGTTGAGGCAGGAGGTTCATGAGTTGGAGTCAGCCTGGGATACATAGTGAGACCTTGCCTTAAAAAAAAAAAAAAAAATATATATATATATGTATTACATAATATATAATATAATATATAATATATGTATATATATGTATATATATATTTGTTCTTGGGTGCCATTAAGTCGTGTCTGACTCATAGCAACCCTATGTACAACAGGTGAAACAATATTAGTGCTCTTCAGCTATTCATAGGGTTTTCAATGGCGGATTAGTTCTTGGGAGTGGGTTGCCAGGTCCTTCTCCCAAGCCTACAGCACCTGATGTTCCCAGGTGATCTCCCATCCAAGTACTAACCAGGCCCGACCCTGCTTAGCTTCTGAGATCTGACGAGATCAGATGCCACAGTGGTATGGCTGTAGGCATAAACACACACACACACACACACACACACACACACACATATGTGAAAAAAAATGTTGGCTAAGAAACAGGGCAGTCACAATTCTGCATAAAAGAATTTTATTTAGTGGCCAGATCCCAATGAATAATGTTAGTCATTGCTTGATTCTGCTAAAATGTGCTATCAGATATACTCTTAAGAAAGTGTACAAGTGCATCACCAAAAGCTGTTTAATTTGGATTGTGTAGAGTAAAACTTCGTAAATCTTTGTTCTCTGTCAAAATTTTTAAAATATAAAAATGAAAAAAAGGAACATAAAAGCAGTATTCAAAACTAATAAAACTCACCTTGGATTACTTACAGTCAGAAGCCTTTCTAATAGTAGACTGAGCTTTACTTGACTTTTTTCCTCTCATTTTACTTATACCTTTAAGTGTTCTCTCGACACCTGACATTATTCATGATTGTTTTCTCTCCTGTCTCACATGAAATAGCCATCTTCTACTGTCATGTATTTTTTAGTATCTCTCTGGTACCTTTTCCCCCCGTTCATAAATGATTAGTAATTCAACTCAACAAGACACTTATTGAGCACCTAGTGTGTGCCAGGTTCTGTCCTGGGAGGTGGGGATAAATACAGAAATGAAAATACATCAACCCCCTCCTTGGGAAGCTCAGACTTTGGATTGCATTTCAAAATACACTTTTCACATTAGGTTCCATGTTTATCTTAGGCCCTTATGAAGTAAATTTGGGGATTTTTTGAAATGGTACACTTGTGGAGTTCTGTCCACTTGGCCCACCCTGCTGCAGGTGGAATTTGAGTGCTGCTCTTTCTGAAGCAGAATCTTGAACCCCAACACCCACAGTCTCACTTCTGAACTCAGCAGGTGAGAACCACATGCAGGGCAGTCAGGAACCATTTGCACCAATGTGGTTTTTGAAGAGGGTAATTTTTTAATCGGCTTCTACAAATTTCAAGTTTGAAAAGCCCTTAATCCAAAAATTACCAAATTTGAGCAACAGACACATATTTACAAGGTCTCCTCTGATTTGGACTTGCAGCAAGATGTATTACAACTCCTGTCTTTCCTAACTGCCCAGCAGGAGCTCTTTTATTACCTCCATGGGTGCAGATTTGTTTGTATTTCTCTGGGAATCTTTTCTTAGCTTCAAACACAAATTAAGCCTGGAGGTGACCTTTTCTTTTTCATGTTTGAATCCAAAGGAAGGCCAATTCTTGCCTTTTGTTTACATCTTTGTCCATGAGGCCTAAAGAGACCCATCGTAGTTACTTAAAAAAAAAAAAAAAAAAAGTAAACCATGATATATAAAACAAAACTGTACATGACATTCGGTGGAAGCAAAAACTAAACCATACCCTTGCTGCCCCCATCTTGAGCAATGTCCTTATGAATATTTACATTTGGAGATCTTTCACAGGCACAGTGAATCAAGTCCAAATCACGGCACTGGGCTTCTCCCTCACACTTTGCCGCATGCTCTTTTCATTGGGTCCACATAGCTGACGGCAGAACAATGATGTAGGGAGGCTTTGGCAGAAAGTTCTGTCTGCACCTATGCAGGGTCACATCTCCATACAGCATCCACCCAGTCAGATGATACTCCATCATCCATGCAAGTGTATTAGTGCCAGGTTCACAACTTCCTCACGAACTAGTTCCAAGCCCTTTGGACCTGAAGGCAACTTAGGGAGTTGGTGTGATTCTCACATTACGTTTGGCCTGCTCTGCTCTATGGCAGGGAGATCACCATTATCTGAAATGCGTGAAGAGGGCATGAAAAGCAAGGTGTACAGGGAGGGGAGGGGACAGAGAGGTGATCGTGCACAAGCTTCTGGCTCTGTCGTGCATGTATTTTCAGTATAACAGTGTGTATTTTGACACATAAGGGATTGTGCTTTCTCATCGAAGAAATAACTTGACCTGAAAAGCTCATTTGGCAAATGTGGCCATAAACGTGTGTGTGTGTGTGTGTGTGTGTGTGTGTGTGTGTGTGTGTGTGTGAGAAACGTGTTATGAAGTTATGTGTCAAGTCCCGTGAGGGTATCCTCCTGGCCCCCCCATTGTCACACCCACCTCACCAGCAAGGAAAAACCGATGAGTTACACCTGGTCGGTTTGATATTCCGAAGCTTCTGACAGGCTTTCTGAGAAGCTCAGGAAATTCTCCTGGTACTCAGAACACACGATCTCGTAGCGGTAGTGCCGGAACTCCACGGCGAAGGTGCCAAAGTAAGACAGGAAGCACATGACCAGGCCCCACTGCACCCTAGCTGCATACATGTGGATGTCTTGGGCCATGAGGATGAAGTCTGAGGAGAAGGGGTCAAGGAAGGTACCCTTGTCAGCCACACTCACGCCACCTTTCCCTGTCATTGGCCAAACTGGCGTGTGGTGGAGCTGGCAGAACTCTGAGACTTTCATGAGTAACCCGAGAGAACAAGACTGGGCTCTCTGTGCCAGGCATGCTTCTGGGTACTTTCACAAAGAAGCTCTCTTAGTTGGCACAGCAATCAATTATCGTCATCATTCGTAAAGAACTTGAGGCCAACTGGATAAGTAACTTTCCCCAGGTCCCTCCCGCAGGTGTTGACACTGCATTCCCTGGCCATGTGTTCCACCACTACATCTTACGGCTGCCTGCTAAGTGTGAGATTAGCAAAAGGGACACAGCTACAAACTAATTCGTGAGCAGGAAAGATACAGCTGTCTTTCACAAAAATCAATGCAAATGATTATAGATTCATAGTTACCATTTTATCTCCAGAAGTAATTTAACATATCAATTGTTAGCTCCCTCCACAGAAGCCCTGTCCTGCTCGGCAGTGCTATAATAATGACTGAGTAGCCTCCTTTCCTCAGCTGTCTGATTTTCACTAATGTCTTTCAGACAATACTATAGAGGTTAGTTTCATTCATGGTCTCACATTAAAACTTGTGTCCAAATGAAAATATGCAATTAAAAAACAATAAAGTGAGCCAGGTGTGGTGGCACACACCTATATTCCCAGCACTGAAGAGGTAGAGGCAGAAGGACCACGAGTCTGAGGCCAGCCTGGACTACAAACAGCAAAACTCTGTTTCATAAAATCAAAAAGCCAATAACAACTCCCCCCAAGAAGCCAATAAGAATCAGACAAGAATCCTAATCCTGAATATATATGGTATGGGGGTGTGTGTGTGTGTGTGTGTGTGTGTACACCATAGTGTATATGGAGGTAGGAGCTAGAAGAAGGGTGAAAAGTTCACAGTATGTTTTAGTGAAAGGCCAAGAGGCTAAAGACTAAACACACTTTATTTAGAAAAATCAGATATGACCTGTTAGAATTAGCTTGATCATCAGCTCTTAGATTTAACATCTTAAGAAATGTTTGGAGACCAAAAAAGTAGATGAAATTACTTCATCCAGACTTTGTTGTCTCAACTAGGCCTGGATCCATTCACTCAGGAACCAAGAAATGGTTCCAAGTGGTCAGAAACGACCTGGGTCAGAATCATTTGGTGTATGTTAAAACTCAGAATAATTTAAAGTCTGTGCATTCTCTTATGATGGAGGACTCAAAATATTGCCAAAGCAAGATTAACTTATTACTTAAGTTACTGGAGAATAGTTGTATCTTTAAATCTTACATTGTCAGTTTTGACTTCTTTGGTCACAAAGTATTTTACCAGGTTACTGGCAAGAAGCAAGTTGTTTGGCTTGCATTTTAAGTCCTTTAAATGTTCTCTTACCTGGTATGACTGCAGAGAATGACTGGATGGCAGTTAGTAAGGGAAAAAGAAATAAAAGATGCCTAATACTCCTTTGAGGACTGGAATTCAGCTCAGTTGGTAGAGCGCCATTCTGCAGTCTCTGAGGTCCCGAGTTCAATTCCCAGCACTGCAAAAATGGGAGGACATGGCAATCTACTCTGGAGGCAATCCCAAAATGATCAGTCATTGAAAACCCTATGAGGGTTGCTATGAGTCAGACACAACTCAATGGCACCTAACAACAACAACAACAATACCCCTTTGGCCTGCAGCAGAACCACTGTGGTGTCTGATCAGATCTTGGAAGCCAAGCAGCATGGATCCTGGTTAGTACTTGGGTGGGAGACCACCTAGGAACACCAGGTGCTGTAGGCTTGGGAGAAGGACCCGGCAACCCAGTCCCGAAAAACAATCTGCCACTGAAACCCTATGAATAGCAGAGAAGCACTAACAATAGTGTTTCACCTGTTGTAGGTAGGGTCGCTATGAGTCGGATACCGACTCCACAGCACCAAACAACAACAACAACCCCTTTAACTACAGAAGGCCTTTGAAAGCTAAATGTTTTCATATTTTGAAGCCACTTTCTCTAGGAAGGATGTTGCAGTGGTTGACTGCAAATGCTGGGCCCAGATTTAAATCTTCGATCCACTACATATGGTTTATGTGATCTTGGGCAAATTAACCTGTCTGTGATTAACTACTCTTATCTGTTAAGTGAAGATTAAAGGAGTTGACAAATTTAAAGTGCTTAGAATAAAGCCTAACACATTGTGAGTGTCCAATAAACACTGGTGATTACTATGATTGAAGAGGTGTAATTGTACTAGCTGTTGTCTACCATTTAGGCATCCTGGCTCCCTTCTCTGGTTTCCTGGGGAGGAGAAGCTACAGAAGTGAACACTTCTGATTACTCCATCCTATGGAATGAGTGATCTGATTGGTGGCATCAGAACTGGCAGGCTTCTACTGGGCCATGCTATCAGATGGGCACTGGGGTCCATCCTAACTGGACACTCTCTGATCTGTGTGGGGTTAAGTGGACTGAGGCTTTCCCTGGTTTCTCTGCCTGTTACTGGGTGGATAAGTGGAATCCCAGGGTATAAGAGATGAGGCCTGAAGCCTTCTTCCAAAGTTCACTAGGAATAAAGGCTGATTTCTTCCTCCCCATGTGGCTTCTCTTGTCTGTTTTCAATTGGTTCAAACTCTGAGGGCAGGGAAAGGAAATGAATTAGTACCCCAAAACCTCAGGGTTTTTTTAGGAAAAATATGCATGCATTGGTAATATAATTATTGAGTTTGTTTTCCAGAAAACCTTATTTTCCTGAAAGATATAAACATCTTTGTCCCTTGCAATTCATTTTAGGGCTAATAAATGAGATAACCCTCCATGTGTCTATCACTATGTCATGCTATGGGGCCTTGTATGTGGCTGTGCCACCAGTATCTCAGATACCAACCAGCAAGGCCACCCATGGTGGACAGGACAGGTTTCAGCTGAGCTTCCAGAGTAAGATAGACTAGGGAGAATGAACCTGGAAGTCCAGTCCTGAAACAATTAGCCTTTGAAAACTCTATGAATGGCAGGGAAGCACTGTCAAATATAGTGCTGGAAAATGAGACCACCAGGCTGGAAGGTATTAAAGAAACAAGTGGGGAAGAGTTTCTTCTTCAAAGTAAAGTTGACCCAAATGATGGGAATGGAGTAAAGCCCCAAGGACCTCTTTGCTGATGAGACATGACTTAAAATGAGAAGAAACAGCATCTGCAACATTGGGCTCAGATATAAAAAGATCGTGTACGTGGCCTAGTGTTAGATAGTGTTTCCTTCTGTTGTACACAGGGTTGCTTTGAGTTGGACCCAACAAAATCAAGTGACATAACAAAACTTAGTAAAATCACAAATGAAACTTTTTAAGATGAAGAAAAATATCATAATTTCCTTTCGGTTATATATCTTATGCTTTTCATAAATAGGAACTTTTACACCATTAGTGATAGAAGAATGCATAGCACCTTTCCTGCAGATTGAGACAATCTTCAGAAGGCAGAAACTTAATTTAGTTTTAGTTCTTCATCTCTCTTTGGCATGTAAACTAGTCTGAGAGTTTTTGATCTGACAGTTACACTAACCTACTGGGAATGGCAACTGTCTCATCTTCTACATAGATAATTTATCTGTGTTTTAATCTCACTGCCAAAGAACCTCTTCACATTCAAAGGATACAGAGGACTACGCAGAGAGTGATAAATGCCGACAGAATAACTCGTGGGATTCCAACTTTCCGTCCTTCATTCTTGATGTTGACTTTGAGTGTCAATGCGGCCTGTATCCAGCAGGTCAATGTGCCACATCCAAAGGTCAAGGAAGTTCCCACGTTATGAATTTCTTCGTCATTTGTGAGCTAGGGATGAACAGATAATGGCATGTGGAGGCCCATTTAGAAAAGAAGACATGCAAGCTGATGGCATATGTGAAGCGGGAAAGATAGGAAAAGAGAAATCTCAGTATAGGAACATTAGAGTCCTTTGTCTCCATTGCTCCTTCTGTCTATTCTCAAATGGTTCAAACTCTGAAAAGAGGAAGGGAAATAAATAGTTTCCCCAAATCTTAAAAACCTTTGTTCAGGAAAACCATGTAGGCAGCAGTGATCTATTTCTTGAATTTATTTTCCAGAAAAGCCTTTGGGGAAAGGAAAAGACAAAATCAGGGGGATTACTTTAAAAGGGAAATGTCAAAGTTTCCATGTGCATAGATCCCAAACTTTGTTTCGCAAGCTAAGAAAATGAGACCCAGGATCTGGCTGTGTGTTTACTCACTGAGGATGGCCAATTCTGGACAAGTCAAATCTGTCATAGAGAACTAAAACCCTCTTGGCACAGACAACTAATACTCATTAGGACAACTGGCCTGTCTGTGAAATGCAACCAATTCATTGTTCATGGCAATTCTGTGGGTTTTGTAAGAAAAACTGCCCTCTATGAGCTTTTGCCATATTTAGACACTTTTTAAAGGATTCGTAGTTAAAGCTTTTATGGAGTCAGTAACTTAAATGAGGCTCATTTGGGTTATTTCATTTGGGGGTTAGAGATGTAAAATCTCCAAATCATTATTCCTTCATATAATTTTTTGTGAGAAAAAGAAAAGTGCAAACCACTTTGAAATCCTTTGTAGACAACATACAGCTGGTTTTGTTTAGTTTTGTTTTGTTTTTTGAGGTACTTGAGGGTTGAACTCAAGGCCTTGCACATACTTTATAAGCGCTTTACCACCGAGCTGCTCCCTCAGCCCATTTTTTACTTCTTATTTTGAGTCAGGGTGTTGCTAAATTCCATAGGCTGCTTCTGGCGTGGAACTTGCAATTCTCCTGCCTCTGCCTCACAAGTCGCTGGGATTATAGGCATGTGCCACTGTGCCTGGCTCCATACAGCTATTCTGTTGTTGTTGTTGTTGTTGTTAGGTGCTGTTGAGTCGAGTCCAACTCATAGTGACCCTATGTACAGCAGATCAAACACTTGCTGATTCTGTGCCAGGGAAACGATCTTATTTATGTTTAAGCCCATTGTTGCAGACACTGTGTCAGTCCATCTGGTGGAGGGTTTTCCTCTTTTGCGTTGACCTGCCACTCTCCCAAACATGATGTCCTTCTCCAGAGATTGATCTCTCCTGACTACATGTCCGAAATATGTAAGATGCAGTTTGGCCATTCTTGCTTTCAAGGAGCACTCTGGTTGCACTTCTTCTAGGACAGATTTGTTGGTTGTTTTGGCAGTCCATGATACATTCAATAGACGTCTCCAGCACCAAATTCAAAAGCATCAGTTGTTTTTCTGTCTCTCTTGTTCAATGTCCAGCTTTCACAACCATATGATGCCACTGAAAATACCATGGCATGAGTCAGACGCACCTTCGTCTTCAATGTGACATCTTTGCTTTTCAATACTCCAAAGAGATCTTTTGCCACAGCTTTTCCTAGAGCAATGTGTCTTTTGATTTCTTCACTGCTGCTTCCACAGGTGTTGATTATAGAGCCAAGCAAAGCAAAATCTTGGACAACCTCAATCTTTTCTTCATTTATTGTGAAGTTGTATGCTGACCCAGTTGTAAGGATTTTTGTTTTGTTGATGTTTAGTCGTAACCCATATTGAAGGCTATGATCTTTGATCTTCATCAGTAAATGTTTTAAATCCTCTTCACTTTCAGCAAGCAGAGTTGTGTCCTCTGCATAACGCAGGTTGTTAATGAGTCTTCCTCCAATATTGATGCCACGTTCTTCCTCATAAAGTCCAGCTTCTCAGATTTGCTCAGTGTATAAATTGAAGAGATAGGGTGAAAGTATATAGCCCTGACGCACACCTTTCTCAACTTTAAACCACTCAGTGTTTCCTTGTTCTGTTCAAACAACTGCCTCCTTGTTCATGTACAGCTATTCTAGTAGCTACTTTTCCCTAATAGCTATGCTGTATTTCATATGCATAGTTAGCACTTTTTTGAATTTGATGAGAACAGGTTCAGAAACCCTCAGGGCTGACTGCTGAAGAACCCATGCATAGTTGAACCAATGTTCCTGATTGTTAAGATTCATGCAGAATTACATGGGCCATAGTGACTATACCTTAGTGGCTGCAATAATCATATAAGCTAAGGCCTTACCAGTGTGACAGGGAGGTGAAAAAGGCCAAATGAAGTACCTGAAAATTACCAAGTAAGGTCATTCCAAAGGAAGCCAGACACAGCGCCACCAATCCACTAATATTCAGCCATGGGTTTAACACCTTTGGTTTCAGTTGTATGAAGCGTAGAACAGCTACCACAAGGGCTAGGAATAAAGCAAAATCTTAAAATTAATAAAAACTTGAATTATACACCCAGACTAAAAGGCAGAGTTCTAAAACTACAATGTGCAAAATTAAACTTTTCCCCACAGTATATACTAAATCCCTGAAATGACAGTTTCTCTAAAAAAGAACTTCACAGGCGATGCTTATGATTATTCAGATGTTTTATTATCCCTAACCTGGAGGAAGCAGAGAGGAAGAGGGGGCACGAAGCAGCAGTGCTGTGTGTTACTGGGGTGAGGCCAGGATGACAGCACTGTTAATGGTGGTGGTTTTGGTTTTCAAAAACAAGGTCAGCAAAGGACAGACTGGCTTCAGAAAGCACTGCAGAGGTGTGCCACACAACAAATAGGATGGGGACAATGACAGAACATGGCCAGGAATTCACTTATTCAGTCATCCTTCAGCTTGGAACAGTGCCACAACAGACAGAGCAGGAAGACAAGAGAAGAGGTCAAACCAGCAGGTCCCTGTGCCAGAAACCATTCCTGGGGATAGGAAGGAAGATAAAGGGAAGTGTACAAACCTCATCATGATTGGTTTTTCTCTCACTTCCCTTTGATTCTCCCAGTAGGTATTCATCGACAAAGGACAAAGACAGTCAATGTAAATTAGAGCAGTTAGGGTAATTATATTTATGAAATCTGTATTTTAATGGAACAGATTTGGAGATGTTGTTGTTGCTAGATTCTGTGGAGTCAGGTCTGATTCATAGCGACCCTGAGTACAAAAGAACTAAACACTCCCCCATGATGCCATGCCTGGCACTATTGTCAGTGTTTTTCTGCTATTCATAGGGTTTTCAATGGTGGATTGTTTCAAGAGTGGGCTGCCAGGTCCTTTTCCCTAGCCTGCAGCACGTGGTATTACTAGGTAGTCTCCCATAGAAGGACTAACCAGGCTGACCCTACTTAGCTTCTGAGATCAGGCAGGATGGAATGATAGGGTGCATACTTGGAGGGGTTAGTATGTGTTAAAAATTATACCTAGTATATCGAGAAAGCTCAATTCTTTCAATGACATTAATTACTCAGGGCCACTCTTTTTTTAAGCAAATTGGTATTTAAGAATTTGAAGAATGAGGGAAGTTGGATTTCCAACCCGATAGTCCATATTCAAGCCACTAATCTAAGAATCACCTTTTATTAGTTGCTTAGTGCAGAAATATTTTCTTAGTTATATAGGTGGGTGAAGTTGGTCTGTAAGTGATGAAAAAGTACTTGCAATTAATTTAAATTATATCTACATATAAGGAAGTGCAGTTACAACTTCCTAAGACAACTTGTTTTGACATTAAGTTTCACCAGGGAAGACAGTAATTCAGGAATTACCCTATTTATATAGCAGTTAAGTTGGTAGTTATTTACTAAAGGTTTAACCTTGATTACAAGCCCTCATACAGATAACAAAGAAAATCTATCCATAAGTTTGGATTTCCCAAGAATGCTGAATTTCATAGTGTCAAGCTATGAAGTTAAACTCAGGGAATCAACTTTCAGTTACAAGCACCTCTGATTGGTGATGGGTATAAAACTTGATTAATGTTAGGATTGTGGACCCAAAGTAGAGATAAACCATGATTTATGAAATCTCAAATTATTCAGCCCTGATGTATTTCAGGTAATTAGCATTATTGATCTGAGAATTAATCAACTATAATTGAATTGACAATTGAGAAGGACCTGGCAACCCATTCCCAAAAAACAATCAGCTATTGAAAACCCTATGAATAGCAGAGAAGCACAACAATAGTGTTTCACCTGTTATACGTAGGGTCAACGAGTCAGACAATGACTCGACAGCACCTAACAAGAGTGAAAAATATTGGGCTGAGATTTAGCTCAGTTGGTAGAGTGCTGCTCTGCACTCTAAGGGCCCAGGTTCAATTCCCAGCACTGCAAAAATAGGAGAAGGACATGTCAATCCTGAAACAATCAGCTGTTGAAAACCTTGAGGGTAGCTATGAGTCAGACTCAACTCAACTAGACGGCACCTAACAACAATAACAAGTGAGAAGTATTAATTACTCCAGGAACTCCCTGATGGCCATTTAACTTTGTGGGATAGCATTGTGTTGGAACTGTAGCTTAAACTCTAAAACCCAGTCCTTTATAGAGTTCCTCACCCCAGTTGAACAGTTTGTTCCCTTATGCCCAGGTGAAGAGATTTGAGGGTCACTTTTGCCACTATCCATTTCTGTCCAATAAACATGGAACATGCATCATTTGCTGGTCCCAGTGATGGTCCCTATTCGTAATATGAGTGAGAAATCATTTTATCATGAACAAGTGATGAAATTATGTGGGAAGCAAAAACCTATTTGAAGACAATAATTCAGAGCAAAACTCCCAACTTCAAGGATTGCATTCAAAACACCATACTTTGCTCTTTCTATGTACTAACTCCATTATTAATCAGCTTAGATGAGGCAAATCTTTTCAAAATATTTTTCAAAATATTGTTATTATTATTATTATATTATATATATTATATTATTATTATTTCAAAATATTTTCAAAACTTTTTTCAAAAGTCCAACTACACATACCATGGTGCATGTCTATGATCCTAGTAACTCAGGAGGCTGAAGTAGGAGGATCATGAGTTTGAGGTTAGAAGCAGTCTGTGCAACCTAACAAGACCCTTCCTCAACAAACAAACAACAATAACAACAACAAAAAAAAGGTAAGAAAGAAAGAGAAAAAGAAAGAAGAAAAAGGTTCTAATTGAATTTTTAGAAGGGTGGAACTAAGATTCTGGCTCTGTAAGAGTTTTATTAACTCTTAGATTTGAATGGAAACAGATTCAGACTATCTCTTATGAAGTTCATTTTCAGCCAAGCAATAATTGAATTATGCCTTCTTGAAAAAAACTTCTGGGAAATCAGGCAATTTCAAAGGCATCTTTATAATTGCTAACCTACTTTTACTATGGTCATATTCTGATCAATAGATATACTTTTTAGTTTCATAAAATATTATAGTTGGTTTTAGAAAAAAATTTAAAACCTATCTTTCTGCTGCTTCTTGTAGGTAGAACAGTTGTTTGCTACACAAATGTTCCTTAATCAATTTTCCTGTTTTAAAAGAGCACAAGTAGGAAAATAGCTGATATTTTAATTAAATTTTGAGACTGATTGGGTTTTTAAAGTTCAAAACTCAGAATAACATCTCTTCATTGCAGTTCTAAACTGGTGCCTGGCCAAATTCTTTTTTGTTTTGTTAAGTTTCACTGTTTATGCATCAATAATTCCTGTTTATGACTGCAGTAGAACATAACAGTCAATATGTTTTGGCTGAGAGAGGGAACACGGCTGCTATTAGGTGACTGAAATCATTTGGCTAATAGCTTTATGCTCACAACCACCCTGGGGCAGGAAATAATGTTCCTTTCAACAAATTTGTCTGAGGTCCTTTGGCCCCTGATGGAAAAGTATAGATTTTGTGTGTATGTGGCAGTACTTGGGGTTGAACCCAGGCCCTTGCACATATTATGCAGGCACTCTACCACTAGGCTGCACCCCCAGCCCATTTTTATTTTTGAATGAGGGTCTTGCTAAGTTTTGCAGGCTTCCTGTGGCCTCCAACTCAAGAGCTTCCAGGCTTGACTTTCCCAGATGTTGGGATTACAGGCATGCACCATTATGCTAGTTTGAAAGTATAGATTTAGGACAAATGGCATAACTAATTCTGTAAAGAAAATAATTGAGCATTCAATCTTTTATTAGCCTGTCAAAAAGATAAAAGATCTTTGCTAACTAATTTTAATAAATGCTACACTGATTCATTTTTAGATTATAAATTATAATCTATATGGCTGCCAAAAGCAATGACTTATATGCAATGCAGGCTACTTTTTAAAGCCTGTTACACAACCTAAAGTAATAGTCTGAGGTCTCCCAGGGACAGGTCTGGGGAAATGAAAGCATCCACAGCGTAGAGCAAGAATCTTTAGTAACTGGATTCTTTTTTCACTTCCAGAGTTGATAAATAAATAATTGTTGGTTTGCTCCCACTGAACACTAATCTTAACCAGTTTTGTGTCTACCAGATGGCACTAAAAATCATGAAGGATAATAAAGACTAAGCACTGAATGTTGCAATGCCTTCAAGCAAGAGCTGGGAAAACTTAATTGTTTCTTGGTGGAGCAGGAAGAACTGGAAAATAAGATGATGACAACTGTCATCTGAAAGACAGGAATTCACTTCCATTGCTTTGTTTTGAAAATGCTTTTATAATTAGTTAATCATAAACTTTACAACTGGATAAACTTGTGAGCTGTGCAAACTGGTATTTTTTAGATTATACACTTAAGACTATGGGGAAATATCAAATTTGTCTAACTAAAGAATGCAAAGGAAACAATATGTAACTTCCACCGTGTTCAATGGTATATTTAAAGCCCGATGAAGGATGGCTTGTGACAGCTTTTGCATCAGGACAGGCTCCTATGCTTTGTGATTAAATGAGGTGGTGGTTATAAAGCACTTAGCTTTGCGCCTGGCATGGAAATGATGGCTGTTAATTACTGCATTATGCCCTGGGGTATGATCAGAGGAGTAGGTGCCAACCTGCAGGCCTGTGTGCTATGATCGCAGAGGATATACGAAAGACCCCTGACCCTGCACGTCGACAGCCTCCCTTGGGGCTTTGTGCTTAAGTGCAAACATTCCTTAGCAGCCATTTATGCCCTGCTATGAATAAATTTTGCCTGCAGCTGTACCACTGTGAGTCCATTCCCGTCAGATATTGGAAGCCAAGCAGGGTTGGGTCCTGTTAGTACCTGGATGGGAGACTGCCTGGGAACACCAGGTACTATAAGCTTAGAAGGACCCAGCAACCCACTCCCCACTTCCCCCCCCCCCAAAAAAAAAAAAAAAACAATCAGCCATTGAAAACCCTATGAATAGCAGAGAAGTACTGAAAATAGTGTTTCGTGTGTTGTACGTAGGGTCGCTATGAGTCGGCACCTAACAACAACAATAAGTAAGTTTATCAGATCTTTTCAGACCAGTGTCCAAAGTAGAAAAAAAGAGCAAGGCTAAAGCTCCTGGCAGCTCTGAGACTGAAGGCAGTGACAACCAAATGACTGACTAGGACCAACCCTGAGCCACATGAGCACTCACTGCTAAGTGCTGTGGTTTCAATACTTATGAATATCTGCGACAGGAAAGCCCTGATTGTCAAGGGCAGGAAAGGAAGAGCTGCTCCAAGGATTCAGCAACCGCAGCACCAGGGTAGTGAACCTTTTCCTTAGTGGTCATGCAGCAGCCCACACTTTCCTGGCACTTCTTGCTTCGGTGAAGGCTGGGTAGGGAAAGGCTTTAACAATAATACAGTTAGCTCCAGAAAGAAATCCTGTTAACTTCAGAGAAGCCCCTGATAACCTACTCTGGGAATGTTCTTCATGTTTCTCATGTTCTGAGCTTTCTGAATCAACTAAAGAGTCTGCCAATGTTGTGTGTTGGACCAAGAATCTCCCTTGGTTTTCCAGTGAATTCTATAGGTCTTCCCTTCCTCTGTTGTTGTTGTTAGGTGCCATTGAGTTGAGTCCAACTCATAGCAACTCTATGTACAACAGAACAAAAGAGGCATTATATCTGGCAGTGCTACTCTGCTATTCATAGAGTTTTCGATGGCAGGTTATTTCAGAATTCTTTCAGGAGTGGGCTGCTGGATCCTCCACCCATTTTTGTGGTGCTGGGGATCGAACCCAGGGCCTCAAACTGCATGGAGCAAGCACTCTACCAACTCAGCTAAACCCCAGCCTCTACCCTTTCCTATTGTTGTTGTTGTTAGGTGCCGTCCAGTCGGTATCCGACTCATAGCGACCCTTATAGGGTTTTCAATGGCTGAATATTTCGGGATTTCCTTGGGAGTGGACTGCCAGGTCCTTCTCCCATTTTTGTGGTGCTGGAAATTGAACCCTGGTCCTCAGAGACTGCAGCACAGCACTCTACCAATTGAGCTAAATCCCAGCCTACCCTTTCCTATAGCAAACATTTAAAAAGTACACATTAAGAGTGTGTAGGAATTTTTGTGGGAGTGGGCAGGGAGAAGGATTTATAAATAGATGAAGTAACATGTCACTTCTTTGAGGGACAGATACCACAAAGGCTGAATACTTTTTTTTTTTTTTTTTTTTGCAGTACTAGGGGTTGAACCTAGGGCCTTGCGCTTGCATGTTTTGTAAGTGCTGTACCCACTGACCTGCACCCCCAGCCCATTTTTTAACTTTATGAGACAGGGTCTTGCTAAATTACACAGACTGCCTCTGGTCTTGAACTTGTGATCCTCCTGTCTCTGCTTCCCAGCTCTCTGGATTACAGGCATGCGCCACCACGCCCAGTTTGAATACTTTTAGTAACAACATTATCTGTACTGTTGCTTGGAGTAAAAGTCTCACCAGTCAGAAGAACTATTCCAAGAAAACCATAGTGGAAATGTTGAGTGGTCCCTGGTCCTCTCCCAAGAGCATACCAGGTAGCTAACCCTTTGAAAGACCTGGGGGAAGCCTGGGCTTGAGGAAATGGTATATGAGGTGGATTAAACAAGGAGAGAGACCAGGGCTGGTCCCCAGTATCTCTGAACTAACAAGGTTACTGAAGCACTTACAAGGGCAATGGGATATTAAAGAAGGTCTTGGGTCCTAAAGGAAAAGTGGAGACTTGAGTACCAAAGATTTCTTTTTTTTTTTTTTTTTTTGCGGTACTGGAGGTTGAACCCAGGGCCTCGCACTTGCATGCTCAGATTTATTTTTTCTTAAACTTATTTTTCCATTTACCAGCTTGATATGTAGACAGGCACACAGGATGGTGTCATCCTATTGTTAATGTTAACCTTTAGGTTTGCCAACAATATTTACACACAACAGTATTTATCACAGAGCCTATACCATTTTTCCATCTTTGTCAGTGAAGGAATAAATAAGGCATTCTTTTCAAAGCAAATGTGTTGCACTGTATTACATTCTCATGCAGGATTTTATGGCACATACAATATACTATTTCACGCAGCAAAAGAAATAAAGTTCAGAGCATGCTGAAGTGACAAAGATGGGAAAGAGAAGAGAATTTTAAGGAAAGCAAGTTGAACATAGAAAGATTTATGAGGACAACAAAAACCTTTAAAAAGCTGGCTTCAGCATATTGACATGATATAATACTAAATTATCAACCAGGCCTACCATTGTTTTGATATGGATTTGGGAGAATTTAAAATAAATAACAAATGTACCAGAGTATGTAAAGCACTCTTTCTGCTCATCTTACCTAGGAATGCAGCCATATTCATGACTTGACTAAACACACAGCTTGCGGGAGGATCATCACCTGCAATACTTGGAAAAGATGAAATGTTTTATAATTGCTATATTAAAATCTACAACTCTCCCAACTTTTCGTAAATGCAACAGTTGAGGCAAGGATTATGGAAGTACCTTATATATGGCGCATGCTTCACACCAGGCTTCCTGGACAACAAAAAACACAGAGGCTCAGGTTAAGCACGGTCAGTCGTGCAGGTAAATTTCACCAGGGCAAAGTTTTTGTTAAATCTATGGGTAAACAATGGACTCTCCAGAGATAAACCTTACCTTTCAGCTGAATTTAATGGTAAAATTTTATCATCTTCCACAGCTATAAAGTACCTATCAAGAAAAGAGTAAGTTTATAAACAAAACAACTGGAAAATAAAACAAAACAAAAAAATCCAAGAATTAGGTTTCCTAGTTAATTACATTAACTGTACTAAATCATATTTATTCTTTTCTAACTAAGAAAATGCTCTTTAACTACAATTCTTTTTGTTTATTTGTTCGTTTTGAGAGTGTCTCACTTTATAGCACAGGCTTGGAAAGCTGATCCTCCTGCCTTAGTCTCCTGAGTCCTGGGATTATAGGCATGCACCACCACACTCAGCTAACCACAATTCTTTACCCATAGATTAACTAGTTCTTTGAAACTCAAATGTCATTATTGACACTTCCTTAAATTTCAAGACACAACAAGAATTAATGGAAATGATTATGATCTGGAAACCAGGGGGTAAAATCTTATAACTCTGAGCAAAAAATTAGAATTCAGAGTTTTAATTTCTCAGGAATATGTGTCTAGTGTTCTTAATGAACTTTAAAGAACTAAAATAATTTTCTTAAAGTGGATATTACTCAAAATAAGCAAGTATGGGAACATTTTTGTGGTAAGCCAGGACTTCCAATTTAGTGATATTTATTTTATAAACATTTTATAAACATTTATAAACATATCAGACCTTGTCACAAATAACTAGACTATGAACGAGATTATGAATGGAATCTATAGCATGTCAGTATCAAATATGAAAATCTTTCAAATAATGAATTCATATAACCAGTTTATAAAATGTTAATTACAAGAACAGATAAACACACAAAAAAACCCAGTATTCCTCATTACTTGCTTTGTACAAGTTATTACTCAGTATTGCTATGAATATAAGTAATAAAAGATGAGAGAAGAAATAGGGCCATTAACAAGGTTGAACCAGTAAACATATTTTTAAAAAGTATTTAAAACTGGGGATGTAGCTCAGTTGGTAAGGTTGCTGAAAATTCACAAAACCCTAGGTTCAACCCCCAGCACCACAAAAAGAAAAAGAAAAGTATAAATAAGCTGAGTGTAGTGGCACATCCTATAATCCCAGCGACTTGGGAAGCAGAGAAAGGATGGTCACAAGTTCAAAGCCAGAGGCAGCCTGCATAACTTAGTGAGACCCTGACTCAAAATTAAAAATTAAGAAATGGAGCAGTTCAGTGTTAGAGCACTTGCAAGGTAGTATGTACCAAAAAATAAGAAGTATTTATAAATATGTTATTGTTGTTATGCATTATGTCCTATGTCTTTATGCTCATCTTAGGTGTCTCTATTCTCATGTTAGGTGTCATTGAGTAGCAACCCTATGTATAACAGAAAGAAACACTACTGGACACTGACATACTCAGCACTATTGTCATGCTTCTCTGCTATTCATAGGGTTTTCAATGGCTGATTGTTTTGGGAGTGGGCTGCCAGGTACTTCTTCCTAGTCTATAGCACCCAGTATTCCCAGGCAGTCTCCCATCCAAGGACTAATGAGGCCCAACCCTGCTTAGCTTTCAAGATCTGATGAGATCAGATGCTAGGGTGGTATGGCTGTAGACATTTATAAATATATGTATTTATAAATATTTATAAAGTATATATTTATAAATATAAATATTTATAAAACAATAAATATAAATATAAAGTATTTATAAATATATCTTAAATGTATTCATATTGTATGCCATATACTATCAAATCTTTGTTTTTATCTACGTATCTGAATCCTTAAGTGACTAATTAAGAGCATACTCACACTATCCACAATCCAGCTGAAGTAAACAAAGTAAATACAAGAGGTAGAAACATCCATACGCTGCATTTCTTCCCATCCATGCCTGTGTCACTGAAATAAAATGAATAGATATTAATAATTAAGGCAAAAACTCACATAACTCTTTCAAGATGGAAAAGAAGTCCAACTGGAAAAAAAACATATGTCAAAAAACTGTAATTCAAATCTGTCATTACTGCCACCTACTCATATGGGAAATTCCTTGAGCAGTTAACATAGATTGTTATCTAGCACTAGCTCAAATATTCCAGAGTCTTTGCCGTGATCTGATGGAAAATTTCTTATGAAACTTTTATCCTTATATGTACATTGATACATTGAAACAGGACAAACAGTTTGGGTTGGGACTTTCAGGAGAAGAGCTAGGTACCACAGGTATACTCCAACCTACTTTTAGTGCTAGTATTAACATTTGTGGATTTATGGGCCTAGCATGTACATAGGTCTACAGCCCCACAGATAAGAATGTTAGAAACAAATGATTACAAATAAATTAGCAATGCAGAGGGAAATAACAAACACTTTGCAAATCTGAATTTCTCTCATGATGTGCTATTGGACAACTATCTTGGTAGACTCTAAAGATAGATGCTCTGGGAAACAATGCATTAACTCCAATAAATACACTGGGAAAAAATACAAATGTCAGACATTTTTGGATATTATATTTTAAAAGCAAAAATAGATGAACAGAAAACTTCCATTCCCATGAAGTGAAAACTAAAAATTTCAGAAATGTCTATGGAAAATTATTGGTATCAAACCTAAAGAAATAACTAATTAGCACTTAATATCTTGTCTTTACCTAAAACCATCAGACAAAATCTATTAGAGCCATTGGATGTCAACATAATCCTTAAGACAAAAAAAAAAATAGTTCTAAGAAAATAAAACATCCAAGTGACCTCCATTAGTGAACTGACACATGGCTTTTCTGAGGACCAAACCCAGACTCTTGCACATGTCATGCAATTACTCTACCACTGAGCTATATCTTCAGCCCTTAAATGGCATTTTTAGGGAGACTTCAGTGCCCATTATTTTGAATTTTACAACTAACTGCAATAAGTTCACTTATTGGGTTTGAACCTGTACTGCCAAATTGCTTTGGAGATATACCTTTATAATATCTGCTTTCACATGCTGAAAGTCTCTGGATCTTCCAGGAGTTGAAGATAAATAGAGAACATGATGCTCCCTTGAGGCTGAGGAGTCAATTCCTTCTGCAGAGTTCCAGGATGTGTGAATTTTCAGAACTGGCTCGCCTGATTAGGGAGAGCTTTCTGAATAGGGGACAGACACCTTGACCTAGTAATGAGTCTTCAACAGTCATGCCTCAGTCTAAACACATGGCTGGGCAGCAATATTAAACAAATTACAGAATCTAGACGTTAAAAGGCACTAGAGAGGCACTTTCAATTAATTTAATCAAATTCAATCCAATTCATATTTATTGACACCTTACCTGTGCCAGGTGGTAGAAATATTGGATTGAGGTCTAATGAATACAACTATTTATATCTATCATT
Organism: Pedetes capensis; assembly: GCA_007922755.1. Lineage (NCBI taxonomy): Eukaryota > Metazoa > Chordata > Mammalia > Rodentia > Pedetidae > Pedetes > Pedetes capensis. The sequence continues at coordinate 34,024 of VMDO01003611.1, forward strand.
CTATGCAATATTTATAGCAGTATCCTTTTGTCTGAGGGGATATATTCCAAGACCCCCAATGAATGCCTGAAGTCATGGATAGCACTAAACTCTCTATATAGTATATTTTCCTCTCTATATACATATGTTTTTACTTAGAGGAAGTACTTTATGGCTTCCCTTTGGCATATGTGAACTGCCAGCATCATTCTTGCATTGTGGGCCATTATTACGTAAAATCAGGGTTACTTTAAGGCAAACACTGATACCACAACAATTGATCTGATAACTGAGGTGGCTACTGAGTGGCTAACAGGCAGGTAGCATATATGATTTCGACACACTGGACAAGGAATGATTTGAGTCCTGGGCAGGATGGAGTGGGAGGGCACAAGATTTCATCATGCTACTCAGAATAGCACATAATTCAAGACTTATAAAATGTTAATTTCTTGAATTTTCCATTTAATATTTTCAGACTATGGTTGAGTGTTATATAATGTACAAGAATATTAGATAAACATTTTAAGTGTACACAATTGGCTAGTTAGAATCTATTCATCAATTTATCTCCAAAAAACTGTGGGTTCATAATAAAGCTATTAATTATGTTAACAAAAAATTCCATCCGTAGCCAAGATGTTGAGAGAGTCCAGAGATGAGGAGTGGTGATTAAGTAGGTAAACCAATCATTCTGGACTTCCACTGAACTAGGAGGCTCTGACAGGGTGAGTTCAGCTGAGGTGGTTACACTGGAATAAGATTTAGGAACTCTAGATCCCAACCTCAGCTTTGCCAGAAACCTGGGGCCTGGGTCAGGCACTGAAATCTGTACCACAATTTCCCTGTCTCACTACACAAAGGGGCTGGGATTTAGCTCAGTTGGTAGAGCGCTGCGCTGCAATCTCTGAGGTCCCGAGTTCAATTCCCAGCACCGCAAAAATGGGAGAAGGGCCTAGCAATCAACTCCTAAGGCAATCCCGAAACAGTCAGCCATTGAAAACCCTTTGAGGGTCGCTATGAGTCGGATACCGACTCGACGGCACCAAACAACAACAACAACAACACTACACAAAGACTTGAACATGAAGAGGAGAAAGACATCAGAGACTGAGGCTTTCCAGGGTGATAAAACCTTGGAGGTTAACTCAAGCCCAGTGTTTCAGATCCTTGCTGTAACTGAATGCTCCAATATACTCAGAATTATCCCCAGAGGAAATGATAACCATTTTTACATTAAATTGTTGCCAAAATTAGAATGCCAATGTACAAATGCACAATGAAAAACAGAACTGTCAAACAGACAAATGCTCATACTGACTCCCCTTTGAAGAACATCTATGACGGGAAATCAAAATTTGGAAGCAAGGAGGTAGACAGAGAGTTGAGACAACTCTAAGACCATGACAAGAAGCAACAATATCTTTCTGCACTGATTTCTTCTGGAGAGAGGCAGTCTGGTAGAACAGAAATGGTGTGGGCAAGGCACAGGACTGAAACCCAGCTTGGCTTTTCACAAGGTATGTGATGCTTGGCAAGTTTTTCCATCTCCTAAACCTTAGTTTGGGGCTGGGATTTAGCTCAGTGGTAGAGTGCTGCGCTGCAGTCTCTGAGGTCCTAAGTTCAATTCCCAGCACCGCAAAAATGGAAGAAGGACCTGGCAATCCACTCCCAAGGCAATCCCGAAACAGCCATTGAAAACCCTGTCAGGGTCGCTATGAGTCAGATACCGACTCGACGGCACCTAACAACAACAACAACAAGCCTTAGTTTAATCACAGATATAACTTGTATCTTGAAAGATTGTGCTCAGGATTAATGAGAACACAAGTAATGCACCTCACACAAAATCCATTGGTGTTATCACTGTATCTGCCAAACACATCAATGCTTGAGTTAGGATAGGGTTCCCACATTGCAGGGTAGAGCTAAGGAAAACATAACACTTTCTTCTTTCCTGGGCCCCCACTTTTCTAGAAGCTTTTCTAGAAAGGTGTAGACATCCTTCCTGAGAGTAATAAATTTTTTTTTCTTAAGATGGCTTTCCAAAAAAATTAGTATATTAACATCTTAATATTGAAGGTCCACCTTTTGAGACTCTATTGTTTTGTTATCTTTCAGGATGCACTGCTCATTTGTTTTGTTTTGGAAGCATCTACAGTAGCCAATGGCACTGCGCGTGGTGGCACATGCCTGTAATCCCAGCACTTGGGAGGCTGAGGCAGGAGAAATGATTTGAGTTTGAGCCAGTGTGGTCTACATAGTGAGGTCCAGGCCAGTCTGGGCTACACAGTGAGACTCTGCCTCAAAAAATATTAATTAATTAATTAATATATATATATATGTGTGTGTGTGTGTGTGTGTGTGTGTGTGTGTATATTTCTGGGATAGGGAAGACCTATTCTGGGAAGACCATTCTCTAGTCTTTGCCTGATGCTAGACGAAAATCATCCTTCCCTAACTCTGAAAAATGCCTCAATAGATAGTAAGTCTATGAATGGTTGTATTAATTGCTTGCAAAGGAACTACTTTGGTGCCTCTTCAGGATTTTTTTACCTTGACTATGCCTTTTGGTTTTTTAATATAACTGCAAATTCACATGCAGTTGTAAGAAATAATACAGATTCCCAGTGATAGTTTCCCATGTAAACATAATGTAATATCATCAACCAAGAAACTGGCAACTAATATCATCCTTCAACTTTATTCAGATTTTACCAGTTTTTTGTTTGTTTGTTTGTTTGTTTTGAGGGGGATATTAGGGATTGATCTCAGGGCCTTGAGCAAACACTCTGCCACTGATTACATATCCATCCCTTTTTCATTTTCTTTGAGACAGGATCTCGCTAAGTATTACACAGGCTGTTCCTGGCCTTGAACCTGTGATCCCCCTGCCTCAGTCTTCTGAGTTGCTGGTATTATAGGCATGGGCCATGATGTTTGGCTAGATTTTACCAGTTTAATACACACTTTTTTCAGTGTGCATATGTATATTTAGTTAATGTAATTTTGCCACCTGCATAGATTTTTGTGACCATGTGCTTATTGGCCATTTATATATCTTCTTTGGAGAAATGTCTATTCAAACTTTTGCACCTTTTTTTTTCTATACTGGGCTATTAAATCTAGGGCCTCATACATGCTAGGCAAGTGCTCTACCATTGAGCTGTACTCCCATCCTTTTTTATTTTTTATTTTGAGACAGGGTCTTGCTAAGTTATACAGGCTATCTCTGACCTTGAGCTCTTGATCTTCCTGCCTCATCTTCCCAAATCACTGGGATCACAGGTGTGTGCTATGGTGCCTGGCACCTTTTGCATTTGGTTTTTTTTTTTTTTTTTTCAATACTGGGGTATTGAACCCAGGGCCCTGTGCTTATATGCTTTGTAAGTGCTGTACCACTGAGCTGTACCCCCAGCCCATTTTTTTAACTTTTTATTTTGAGACATGGTCTTCCTAAACTATGCAGACTGCCTCTAGTCTCAAACTTGCAATTCTGCCTCTGCCTCCCAGGTCATTGGGATTACAGGCATGAGCCACCGCACTTGGCCTTTTGCACATTTTTAAGTTGGGTTGTTTGTAGGTTCTTTTGTTGCTGAGTTATAATTATTTATGTATTCTGGATATTAATCTCTTATTAAGTACATGATTTATAAAACTTTCTCCCATTATGTAAGTTGCCATTTCACTGTGTTGATAGTGCCCAAAGTTTTTAATTTTGATGAAGTCCAATTTATCTCTTTTTCCTTTTGTTGCCTGTGCTCTGATGTCCTATCCAAGAAATCACTGCCAAGTCCAATGGTATGAGGCTTTCCTTCTGTTTCCTTCTAACAGTTCATAGTCTTAGCTTTTCCCATTTAGAGCTTTGGTCTGAGTTAAATTTTATATATGCTATATGGTAACTTCATTCTTTTGCATGTAAAGATCCAGAGTATCTTTCTCTATTAAATGGTATTGGCACTTTAGGAGCTTCTGAAGAACAAAAGGTTTTATTTTTATAAAATCTAACTAGCCAAATTTTTCTTTTAAGGGTCATGCTTTTGATGTCAAGCCTAAGAACTCTGCCTATCCCTTGATCTCAAAGATTTTCTCTCATGTTCTTTTTCTAAAAGATTTGTGGTTTTACATTTAAATCTGTGATCTGGATATATTTTTTAAGCTATAACCCGGTTTTGTCTTATCAAATTTGATTAGATCTGTTGTTAGGTGTCATCGAGTCAGTGTCTGATTCCTAGTCACCCTATATACAACAGGAGAAACAGTATTGTTGGTGTTTCTCTGCTATTCATAGGGTTTTCAATAGCTGATTGGTATTTTTTTTTTTTTTTTTGGAATGGGTTCCTGGGTCCTTCTTCTAAGCCTATAGCACCTGTTGTTTCCAGGAGGTCTCCCATTAAAGCACTAACCAGGTCTAACCCTACGTAGCTTCCCAGATCTGATAGGATCAGATGCCATAGTGGTATGGCTGCAGGCGACTAGATCCTAGACAGTTTATAAATTACTTTGGCAAGGATTAGGAAACATGGGGTGATCTAAGTTAGACTTCTGGAGGAGTAGAGGAAAATTCTTACACTGAAGGATGTAAAGCATAGGTATGATATACTACACTGTACCAGGTTCTTCTGGCAACTGACAGATACAAGTTTAAGATTAGAGAGCTGTGTGTATGGAGAGAGAGAAAGCCCCCTTACCTACTCCATCTCTCTATCTACCTTAAATCTGCAAAAGACCCTGTTAGGTGCCAACACCATCTGGAGACTAGAAAATCAATGAAAACTCTTGTTTTCAAGTCCTCTTTCAGGACCCGTTTCTGGTTTTGTTAATCTATCAATGCCCCATGAGCTGGGGTTTAGCTCAGCTGGTAGAGTGCCACTCTGTGCTCTCTGAGGCCTTGAGTTCAATCCCCAGCACCACGAAAACCGGAGAAGGATATGGCAATCCACTCCCAGAGTGATCCCCAAATAATCAACCATTGAAAATCCTATGGGGGTTGCTATGAGTCAGACTCAACTAGATGACATGTAACGACGATGACAACAATCAATCAATGCCCCATAAGATGGATCTTGATGTTTTTATTTCTTTCTTCTTCCCTAGTGGGACTGTTAACCAAAGAAAGAACTCTATTTGCTTGTCTCAAAGAATCTATCAGTTCTTATTTAGCCCATACTCAGTTTATAATGTGACAAAGAACTTGCAGTAGAGAAATAACACCATTGTGCTTTCTGTTCTTGGTGCTGGATGTTTATGGAGGTACCAGGAGATAAACAAGACTATCCTGAGCTGCTCCAGCTCGGCAAGTTCATATAATACACTTGACTGGAGGAACCTCTGCAGAGAAGAGCTGAAGAGATCTGTTAAATCAACTCTCTTGCCTTTCCTTCACTGTTGTCTAAGAATTAAACTGAAACAAAAAGATGGTTCTTTTCCTTCCATCATCCCAGACATCATTAAAACAAAATGGTCTGTTGCTTCCAGTCACATTAGAAAGTGTCACCCAGACTTTACCCACTCTTTTCCTGAGCAAAATGAAAATGTCTCTTTAAGGTGTAGAAGGAAGTAATATTTCACACATCTAAGAGGTATTTTTTTTCCTGGTACTCCAGAGTTAAACCTAGAACCTCGCATATACCTTGCAAACACTGTACCACAGAGCCATATTCCCCAGCCCAGTTTTGTAGTGTGTGTGTGTGTGTGTGTGTGTGTGTGTGTGTGTGTAATCTTGAGGTAGGATCTCACTAAGCTATGTTGGCATGCAGCTGTAGCCCTGTGGCATCCGATCCCATCAGATCTTGGAAGATAAACAGGGTCAGGCCTGGTTAGTACTTAGATGGGAGACCACCAGGGAACACCAGGTGCTGTAGGCTTGGGAGAAGGACCTGACAACCCACTCTCAAAAATCAATCCCCCATTGGAAACCCTATGAACAGCAGAGAAGCACTGACAGTAGTGTTTCCTCTGTTGTACGTAGGGTCACTATGAGTCGGGTACCGACTTGACGGCACCTAACAACAACAACAAGTTATGTAGACTGCCTCTGGCCTTGAACTTGCAATCCTCCTGCCTCCAACTCCCAGGTCACTGGGATTACAGGCATACACTGAACACACCTGGCACAAATACTCCGAAGAGTTTTACCTTTGCATTCTAAATTGTACTTTTTAAAATTATGGGTAAGATTTACCCTGTTGATATTAATCTGTCAATAATATTTCATAGTAGAAAACTAATAATAAGTGCTCTTATATCCTAAATGGCTGGTTATATCTGGAACAACATCATCTAATGAGTTTCTGACAAAGGAAGGAAAAGAGCCAGAATTGCATAAACTTGCTTGAAAGGGTCCTGGCATGAAGATTTGGTTTGTAAGCCTCTCCTCCAAATGGTACTATTTATCCAAATGACTTGCAAAGCTGCTATCCAGATGGTCAAATCTCCTTAGCAAGCCAGTACTGCCAACTCTGTACATTTCTACCACGTGTTCTTCTCATCAGAAAAATGTCATTTCCCACATGTGAGTGATACTCAAGTAATGGTGTGAGGGAGACTGCATAGCGGAGGCTCTCCAGCACTTCGGGTGAGAAAGTGGAAACCCCATCTCTGCTCTGCTCCTTCTGTGGCCGACCATCCCTGCAGTTCTCATTTCTCCTCAGAGAGAAAACGAACTGTAAAGGATTGTGGTGGCTCCCACCACTGACATTTTTGTTGCTCTGTATGTCCTGTAGGGGCAAACAGCCAAGAGAAAATTTACATTCTCATGAAAACAAAGTTACACTGTATGCCTACAGGAGTTTATTTCCTAAGACCCCCAAGTTCTTCTGTTGGTTCAAAAAGGGGTCTTTATAAACTCAAAGCCACTGGATAATTCATTGTTTTATCTTCAAATTCCAAACAGTTCTTATAAGATAAACTAATGAAGCTCAAAGTCATATTATAGCCTAGTGTTACCAGTGCTAATCCCAAGGACAACCTATTTTCTCAAGCAATGGTAAAACACCTCCAACCTACAGGTGGAGAACTAAAGTCTGTCGGGCTGGGCGCTGTGGCACACGCCTATAATCTCAGCAATTTGGGAGGCAAATGCAGAACGATTATGAGTTCAAGGCCAGAGGCAGCCTGTGTAGCTTAGCAAGATCCTGTCACAAAATAAAAATAAAAGGGGGGCAGTCTTGGGGTGCCGTTCAGTGGTAGAGCACTTGCCTAGCATGTGTGAGGCCCTGGGTTAAATTCCATAGTACTGCAAATACAAAGCAAACAAACAACAAAAAGAAAACCATTAGGTCATCTTTTTTTGCAGCTTCTAAAACTTTATCAATGAGAAACCATTTCTGATAATGACTGATGTATCACCAAAGTCACTATTTTCTGGAGCTGGAAAGGATATGCTTGTTGTACCTGAGAAAGATTTGTACTACCTGGGGCAGTAGAGAGAGGCAGCTGCAGATTATGCACTCCGGAGCCAAATGACCAGGGCTCAGAATCCCAGCCCTGCCACTTACCTAGCTGTGTGGCCTTGATTATGTCCTCTTTGTGTCTCAGTTTCTTCATCAGTAAAATGGGAATATAATAGTACTTATCTAATAAGGTTTTTATGAAAATAGAAAATATAATGAAAACACTCACAATGGTGTCTAGCATGTAGCCAGCCTTTCAATAAATGCTAAAGACAGTCATGCACTACAAAATGGCATTTCTGTTAATGACAAACCTCATATATAAGAGTGGTCCCCAAAGATTATATTGCCTAGTGATCTCATAGTTTGTGTAAGTATATACTATGATGTTCCCACAAGGATGAAATCATCAAATGACCCTCTTCTTAGAATGTATCCCTACTGTTAAGTGACACATGACTGTATACTCCACTGCAAGTGCTGTTTGCAGTCTTCAGCTATCTTTTCTTACTTTGTAATTTATCAGGAAACAAGCTCCCTGCCACAGTAATTTTTCATTCCACTCTCAAGGCCAGCTGGAATGGAGCAGAAAAGATTAACAAGGCTGCTGGGTATGTTGGCACATGCGTGCAATCCCAGAGACTCAGGAGACAGAGGATCATGAGTTCCAGGCCAGATGCCACCTGTGCAACTTACTGAGACCCTGATTCAAACTAAAAAGAATTTTAGAAAGAGGCTAGATCTTCAGCCTAGTGGTAGAGCACTTGCAAAGTACATGCAAGGCCTGGGATCAACGTCCTAGTACCACCAAAAAAATTTTTAATGAGCCACCCACTAATGGACTGTCACAGAGTCTATGAACCAAGAGCTTTCGGGGAATCTTTGCCATGTGTGTCATGAGCAAATGTGAAGGGTTTATATTATGTTGTAATTCATTTGCAATTATAAGTGGCAATGACAAGGACTATTTGTTTTGTTTTTCCCAAAATGTTTACTGACTCTGCTACAAATCAGCATGAGGAAATATGCAAAATAGTCAACAGAAAAGGTCCCATGCCAACAACGAAATTTTTTTCACTGAATTCTAAGTTTGGGAAGGGACAACAGTCAGATAACATGTTGATATGACCTCCCCTAATCAGTAGATATAAACAATATTGTTCAAGCTCTGAGGTCAATCTACCCCCTCACCCTTTATGAGGACTGGCAAGAAACAACATATTAGTTAATAAAGGATTTCTGTAAAAGTTACTATTCCCAAAGGAATATGATGACTTTTAATTAGAACCAGCAGTGATTGGTCTTCCTCCAATTATCTCTTGATTTCTAAAAGCAGTCACCTTCATTCAACTGACAGATGACTACAGGGATCCTTTTATACTAGTGGCCCAAAGCATGCTTTTTCTTAGAAACAGATAGAACATACTGTCCCACTATCATTCATGGCATAATCCCAGAAGGAATTCTCTTCTACTAGTACTTTAATTCAATATGGTCTTAGAGGTTCTATGCCAACAGCCTTCTCAGAGTCCACTTGTACCTTTAATAATAATAAATACTGTCCAAATATGACAGATATAACCTGTAACCCAACAGTCACTTCTCTTTTTTCTAGCTAACAAGTCTAGTTTTATTCTGGATGACAGTGTGCTCAACTTAAGAGAAGAGGTCATGATTGGTTAAGCCAAGTATAGTTATCTCATTTTCTATTGACAAGTACTATTCCAGACTCCCTTACACCTGGCCACTGAGATGCAAAAGGAAGTCTACTGAGTAGCAAATGGGAAGCGTTTGCATCCTTGATAATGGAAAGCCTTTCTTCTTCCCCACTTGGAATGATGTACTGACAATATAGAGCCTAGTGCTATCACAGCCATGATGTAACCATAAGACAACAAACATGAGGACCCAAGACCTAATAATCTTTAGTAACATCATTAAGACATTGCACCGATGTTCCAATTCCACTGTTCTCCAAACTTCTTATAATGTATATTAATTAAAAGTGTTTATTGATTTATTACTGTAGGTTGGTACAGCACCAAACTCTAATCTCCCTTCTTCCATTGTAACTGGGCATATGGCCACTCAACTGTACTATAATTAGTAGCCTCCCTTGTAAGCATAGCCCTGTGAGTAAATTCATTCCAAAGGAATATAAGTAAAGATTCATATGATAATGTTGTTGAATTATATAAGAAAAGGTCCCTATTTTCTAGAGATGCATACTTAAGTATTGGGGACTAATTTTCATGATATAAAATTTACTTTAAAACTTCTCATCAAAAGTGTAATGAAAAAATTTAAGGCATAAAGTGGCAATGGCTGAACAGCATTGTGAATATAATTAATGACACTGACTTGTACACTTAAAAATGGTGAAAATGGCAAATTTTGTTATGTATATTTTTCCACAACTAATAAATAAGTAAATAAATAAATAACCAGCCCCATTAGGGCTGAGGATGTAGCTCACTTGTCTAGCATGCACAAGGCCCTAGGTTCAATCCTCAGCACCATGAAACAAAATAAAACAAAACAAAACCCATTAGAATGGCTATTATTAAAACAAAGCAAAACAAAAATACAAGTGTTGGTGAGGATGTGGGAATGTAAAATGGTATATCCACTGTGGAAAACACTATGGTGGTTCCTCAAAGAATTGAAAATAGAATTAGCACATGATGCAGAAATTCCACTCCAGGGTATAGAAGCACAAGATTGAAAGTGAGGACTTGAACACCCATGTTCATGACAACATTGCTTACAACAGCCAAAAGGTGGAAATAACCATGTGTCCATAAATAGGTGAATGAATAAACAAAATGTGGCATATTCATATAATAGAATATTACTCAGCCTTAAAGAGAAAGGAAATTCTGACATATGCTACAGCACGGATGAACCTTAAAGATATTATGCTAAGTGAAGTAGGCCACTCAGAGAACAAAAAACACTGTATGATTCCATTTATATACGATATGTAGATTAGTCAAATCTGTTGAGCTAGAAAGTATAATGAAGGCTGCTAGGCATCGCCTGTGGTAGGGTGTAGGACAGGGAATGAGGAATGATTGTTTAATGAGTACATAGTTTCATTTCTGTCACTAAATTGCAAACTTAAAATGGTGAAAATGGTAAATTTTGTTATATTTTACAATTTAAAAAAGAATAAGTATATGGAAAATGAATTACAAAACTTTCATCTGTAACAACAAAGTGGCTTGATCCTTAAAAAACTACAGCAAATTGTCACCAGACCTAACTTGGAAGGCAGATCACATTCCTATTAATTCTATAACTTGCACAGCAAAGGAGACAATTAATAGAGTAAAGAGACAGCCTACATAATGGGAGAAAATCTTTGCCGGCTATATATCATATAGGGCATTAATATCTAAAACATATAAAAAGCTCAAAAAGTTAAACACCAAAAAAGCAGATTATGCAATCAAAAAATGGACAATTGAACAGACAGTTCTCAAAAGAAGAAACACAAATGGCTAACAATAATATAAAAAATTGTTCAACATCCTTGACCATCAGGGAAATGCAAATCAAAACTACATCAAGACACCATGTCACCCCAGTCAGAATGGCTAACATCAACAAAACAAACAATAACAAATGCTTACAAGGATGTGGGCAGAAAGGCACCCAAGTACACTGCTGGTGTGAATATAGGTTGGCATAGCCACTATGGAAATCAGTATGGAGGCTCCTCAAAAGTAAAAATAGAATTACCATATGCCCTGGCTATACCACTTTTGGGTATATATCTAAAGGATATGAGTCAACATACTACAGAGATACCTGCATGTCCATGTTTATTGCAGCATTATTCACAATAGCAAAGGAATCAACCTAGCTGTCCATCAATAGATGAGTAGACAAAGAAAATGTGGTACACACCATGGAGTTTTATACAGCCATAAAGAAGGACAAAATGATGGCATGTGCAGGAAAATAGGTGAAACCAGAGATCATCATTTTAAATGAAATAAGTCAGACCCAGAAAGATAAATATCACATGTTGCTGTCATTGGGGACAGTCAATATATATTCAATATTTGTGGTATGAAAGTAGAAGGGGGACTATACATAGGGGAAGATAAGGGACTAAAGGAGGACAATAAGAAAGAGTAATGGGGAAAAGGAAGAGAAATATCATGTTTTGCCCTCAGAGACAGAATCTGGTGATATATATACACATACATACATACATACATACATACATACATACATAGACACATACACAAATAAGACATGCAAGCAGAAGGAGGACCACTGGTGGGGAGTAAGGGGATCAGTGGGGGGGATCATGAGACAGCAATGGGGGAGGTGAGCAAGAGAAATGTACAATGATATGTACATGTATGGGAATGTCATAATGAAGCCCATTAAGTTGTACACTCACTAAAAAATTACTAATAAAAATCGTAAAGCCTATAACTAGACTGATTTACATAGATACAAAGGAAGAGAAGGTTGGACATTTGAGACCTTTGAAGGTTGGGAGAACCAATGACTTCTACATCTCAAATGGCAAATATTAGTGATGAGAATATGGTGCTGCCACCCCTCCCAAGTGTGTGGTTTCAGAGGCCTTGGTACAGGTGCCCTGAAACTGAGAGAGGGAAACCGAAGCACCAGGAAGCACAGAAACAAAGCAGGTGGAAGACTCAGGTCTTGGAAAGAACACGGGCCAGACCCCTGCCCTGTGAATGGACTACTAGCAAAAGGACCATGACGAAACCACTACCCCTGCGACTGCTGTACTCTCAGATCTCCGCCTTTTATGCCAGTGGGCGGTAAGCTGAAGGCCACCAGGAGGGCATGTCCCTGGCATCACTCCAGATTTGGCTAAGGAGGAAACTGAAAAGGAAGAGCCCGCCCCTCCCCCACCACCACCAAGGGCAAGGGTGGACAGGACGCTCCTCCTGAGTAGGAGAACCAAAGTTCCACCAAGGAGGCTCATCCTTGCCCCGGGGAAGAGGTGCTCCCACTGCCTGCCTGGGACTCCGGCATGGCTATGGCCTGGGCTGCCGGGTACCTTGCTTTCTCCCCTCTCATGAATAGGAGTTTCAACTGTGGCTTTTCTTCTCTCTGTTCCACCACTGTTGCTGGAGAGAGAGTGTGCGTGGAGAAGGGGAGATAACTTGCGTTTTAGGTCACAGGTTGCGAGACTATTAGGTACCACCTCCAACCTTGATGGGAAGGACTGTCTGTGTCTTACCCAGAGACCATGGACTTCCAGGTGGAGCATTTACTGCATGGGGCTCCATGTTCTCTGTGGAAAATAGAACATTTACTGATATTTAGTGGTCAGACATGGGAGAAGGACATGGCAACCCACTCCCAAGGCAATCCCGAAACAGTCAGCCATTGAAAACCCATAGTGAGAGGCACATATGAGGGAAAACTCATAGTGAGGGTCACTATGAGTTGGATACCGACTTGATGGCACCTAACAACAACAACAGGTGGTCAGATAGGCTGACTGTGGCAAACACTGCCAGCTGTCTGTGAAAATCCATTGTCCCCTTCTTCACTGTGTTAGAATAGCTCCACATATGGCTTCCTGGCTACTTGACACTCCTCAGACTCCTCAGTGCTGTGATGTAGTCACATGATTAAATTCTTGCCAGTAGAGCATGATCAAGAGGGATGTGTGCCACTTCCTGGCCTGGCACACATCTCTCAAACATTCATTCCCTATGAGCTGAGATCATGATGACCCAAACACAAAAGCAGTGTTGCAGATAGCCTAGCTGTCATGAGCCCGTTCTCTCCCAATGATATGGAACACCCACCCTACAGTGTTACATGAATGTTAAAAAACTTCATTTTTAAGCCATATTATTGCTAGATTTCTTGTTATAACGAGCAGAATATTTTACTCTAGTTAATACATTCAGAAGCCTGCAGCTGTCTCACTATGGCATCTGATCCTGTCAGATCTTGGAAACTAAGCAGGGTCGGACTTGGTTAGTACTTGGATGGGAGAAGGCCTGGAATCACCAGGTGCTGTAGACTTGGGAGAAGGACCTAGTAACCCACTCCCAAGAAACAATCAGCCATTGAAAACCCTATGAACAGCAGAGCAGCACAATAATAGTGATTCATGTGTTGTACATAGGGTTGTTATGAGTCGGACACATACCCGACAGCACCTAACAACAAGACATTCAGATACTCTGTTAAGTGAAGTCCAGATATCTCACCTGATACCTCTCATGATGATTCCTTACCAAAAGGACAAAGTCACTCTGTCCATAAGCTGCTTGAGAGGTACCATCATACTAACTTAAAAGAATTAGTTCAATTCCCTGGAAATTGAGTGATACCCAAGGGTCCCATGTGAGTAGGTGGTTTCCCTTAGTCCATAGATGAGTTAAGAGCAAGGAATAGCTTCCTCTCTTAGCAGTGGATGATCTCTACTATATATAACTTTCACAAAGACTTTTCAAATAACACATATATCTTTTCCCTAGAGATTTAGCTGCATTCTATAGCTCTTCAATCAAATGAGTACTTACAGCATCCTTGGAGGTATAAAAAAGTTTGGCCATCATCACTGATTTTACTTTGTAGATGCAACAGGGTGATGACTTCTAATATGCCTGACTCAGCACTTCTAAAGAATGTGTTCTAGTCCTTTTGCCATAAGCAATTATTTCATGTGCCTTCCGATTCTTAAGGCAAAAAACAAAACAGTCTGACCATGACCTAACTGAAAATGAGATCCTCATGATATGATACCCTGGCCCACAGCTTTGAAACAGCATCAGAGCAGCCCTTTCTGGCCCATCAAGCCAGATCCAAGTGTCAGAACAAGCAGCCAGCCCTCAGGCTGCTGGCTTTCCCTTGCTATGCTCTGACATCAATACCTCAGGCCTGGTTCAGTGAAGAGAAACAACCAAACAAGAAACAAACCAGGGCAAAACAAGAAATGCCCCACCCAAGTCCCAGAGGGATCTCTTGCCCAATAAGTCCGAGAGATGGGGATCTGAGAGACAAATTCAGATTGACTTTTACGTTGCTAATGGTAGGATGCCAAGACCAAGAAATGCCAGGCTAATGGATGTGACTATCAAGCCCCAAACACTCAACCTGGATGCCCTCATCAAATAAGCTGGCAGCTGCTTATTGGATGAGTTATACGAAAGGTGATGATCAAAATAATAATTCTCCCACACTCCACTGTAGTGGGAATTTAGAATAGAGCAGGCACCATAAGCAGATGTCCTGGATCCAGAATCTCTGGTTTCAAATCCAGGCTTTGCCACTTGGTAGGTGGGTGATGCTATGTAAATTGCTTCACTTCACTAAGACTCAATTTTCTCATAGTAAAATGGGGTTCTTAGTAGTATCTACTTCTTTGGGCTGCAGTGAAGATGAAGAGAGTTAACACACATAAAACTCTTTGATAACAAAAACTCAATAACTGGAAGCTATTACTATAAGTGGTTGCATTAATACCACTGATGCCCAGCCCATTTGTGGTTCAAGGAAAGAAGGGAAAACTGCAGGTTTATTCCAACTTAATGGTGACTGCTTAGGAATTCAATGAGGAACCTGAAAGAGGATGTAAGATGCCCTCTCAATGTTCTCTTGATGAAACAGAGGGGTAAGACCTTAGTGGAAAAAAATCCTTAAGTCCCTTGGAAATTACTTTATGTTGACGACCTGTCTGCAAGGACAAAAAGCACACGAAATATACCAGACCAGAGGTTGCTGGAGGGAGTTCAGATGGACGCAAAGCAGGCTATACATCATCCTTCATCCTTCCCCCTGCAAGAACTAGTCAACAACTCAAAACCTGAACACCTCCGAACACATTGAACTACTACATTACCAGAATGACAAACAGTGAAACCAGGGACTTGTAAAATGTAGTTAACAGCCTGATGCCTGCTCTTCCAAAGCCAGCCAGCACTCCACACCCCTTGTGATAAGTGACCTGATGAAGTTTCTCCCTTCATACAGTACCCTGTACAACAAATAACCTGAAACAGACCACATAAATCCTGACGCCATTTTGATAATTTTAAGCACTTTGAAGGTTACAGGGATGAATAAGAGTATGTAGGCAGAATTAGGAGCAACGTTAGCAAAATAACTGCATTGGCTAATTTTTGCCTAGTTTGCAGTGCTGGAGATCAAACCCAGGGCCTCACACATGCTAGGCAAGCACTCTACCACTGAGCTACATCCCAGACCTGAGATGGTCAAATTTATTTATTTATTTATTTATTTATTTATTTATTTACTTACTTAGTAGTAGGTGTTGAACTCAGGGCCTTGAGCATGCTGAGCAAGTGGTCTACCACTGAGCTGTACCCTCAGCCCTTTTTTTATTTTTTCTCTTGAGACAGGGTCTTTCTAAGTTGTACAGGCTGCCTGTAGCCTTGCACACACAATTCTCCTGCTTCAGTCTCCCAAGTCACTAGGATTACAGGTGTACACCATGGCACCCAGTTTGTTTATTTTTAGATGTCAACTTGGCTGGGCTAAGGGACTCCCAGATAGCTGGTAAAACATTATTTATTAATGTGTCCATGAGGCTGTTTCTGGAAGAGATTAGCATTAGAGTCAGGAGACTTAAGTAAAGAATATTCACTCTCACCAATATGAGTGGCATCATTCAATCTGTAGATGGTCCAAATAGAACAAAAAGGTGGAGGGAGGGCAAACTCTTTTTGATCTGGGACATCCATCTTCTCCTGCTCTTAGACAGCAGAGCTCTCGGTTCTCAAGCCTTGGAACTCTAACCTTACACCAGTGGCCTCCCCAGTTCTCATATCTTCACTCAGACTGAATTATACTACCAGCTTTCCTGGGTTTCCAGCAGGCAGGCAGCACATGGTATTATTTCTGACCTCCTCCATAATTGCATGAACCAGTTCCCATAATAAGTCTCCTCTTACAATGGATATGTATCCTACTGGTTCTGTTTCTTTGGAGAACCCTAAGATAATCATTGGCAAAGGCGACTCCACCGTTAATCAATGAAATGAAACATATAAAGCTGTGACACACCCTAAAAAGAACTTTCAAGTGTGCTGCTAAAAGGACCAGAATGTTTCTCAGTGCTCCTTGAAGAGTAGGAAACATTCAGAAAATAGTGCCTGGCATGAAGCTTGAAAGCTAACCTGCTGCTGTGCCCTCAGCAGCTCCACGAAGACTCCCTTGTTGTTCACCAGGCCAAAGAGGCACTAGGCCTTAGCTCTGAGTTACCTCCACAGGGCAGTACCCTCTCAACTGCCCCTTCCATAGCTCATATGCCAGCTCCCGTCCTTGTCCCATCTCTCTACTTCCCTGTGGAGTGGATCGTATATCGACACCCCTTTCCTATTCTAGGCAATGACGAGGTGTGGGTGGGAAACCATCCCTTGTGACACTCGTGGAATGCTGTTCAGCCCTAAAAAAGAAGGAAATCTTGTCTTTTGCAATGGCACAAATGGAACTGGAGATCATGTTAAGTGAAGTAAGCCAAGACAGGAAGACAAATTCTGCCTAATCTCATTCATAAGAAATGAAAAAGTTGATCACATAGACGTGGAGAGGAAGAATGGTGGCCACCAGAGGCTGGGGAGAGTGGGGGAATGGGGAAAGGTTGGTCAAGAAGATCTGCTGGTTTAAGCCTGGCATCTGTCACACATGACATCATCTGGCAGCTGGCATCATCTGGGCTCTAACAGGCTTGGGAGGCTCTGCCCCTACGGCCCTCTCGTGCTGGCTCTACTTCTTTCTGGCAGCTTCTCAGTAGACCTTTTGTATTGCTGGCATCTTTAACATCTTAGGGTCTCCATTGCTGCTTAGGCTCCACCTGCAAAGCTTCACACATCAGCCCTTCAGGGCATCCAAGGCAGTACATATCGCCTGACCTCTCAGGCTATCTTCTGGAGCCTTGCTGGCAGCCTCCAAACCCCTTACTCTTGCGTTCTGCATGCCTGCAAAACCAGCACCACATGGATGTCGCCAAGTTTTGCTGCTGCCAAGTTCTGCTGCTGGCTCAAGTACCTTTACCCTTGCAGACCACAGCTGCAGGGGCATCCTCTGTATGCTCAGGCCAAGAAATCATTTCCCAGGGTGCAGTCCTTTCAGGAGTAAGTCTGGAAGACATCTTTTCAGATACTCCCTTTTTGAATCTGGGAGGCAGCTTTTCAGACACTCCTTTTTCAGGTCCTGAGGCCTTGGGAGGGATCTGGTGGACTATCTTCTGTGTCTCCAGGCCATTGTCCCAGCATTAAGTGCAAAGCTTTTCTTTACTTCAGCTGTGCCTGAACTGGCCTTATTTATAGTTACATTTAAAAGAAAAAGCCCTTTCCTCGTCAAACTGCACGTTTTTCATATCTTTTTTCTTGTGCCTTTTGCTCTATTTTTTCCTTGATAAGTCTGGCTAAAGCAACAAGTGAAAACCATGTCATGCTGCCTATATTCTGCTATCCTTGGGATATTTCTTCTGCCAAGTTAATTAGTCCACTACTTTTAAATTCAGCCTCACTCAAGTCCTTACAGCCTGCAGCCGTAGCCCTGTGGCATCCAATCCCGTCAGATCTTGGAAGCTAAGCAGGGTCGAGCCTGGTTAGTACTTGGATGGGAGACAGCCTGGGAACACCAGATGCTGCAGGCTTGGGAGAAGAACCTGGCAACCCCCTCCCAATAATCAATCTGCCATTGAAAACCCTATAAACAGCAGAGAAGCTCTGACAATAGTGTTTCGCCTGTTGTATGTAGGGTCGCTATGAGTCGGATACCGACTCGACAGCATCTAACAACAAGAAGAAGAAGAAGTCCTTACAACAAGGGCAGAATGTACACAAGCTTTTCACCAGAATGTAACATGGTCTCTAATCCAACTCCCAAAAGAGTCTTCCTTTTCCTCTGAAACACTGTGAGCCCATCTGCATTTCTGTGGTGGGTGATTTCAGGTCTTCATTACGCTTACCAGAACGGCCTCTCAAGCCTTCCAGGCTTCTCTTGCTGCATCTCCAAACTCTTCCAGACTCCTCCAGAGAATAAATACCAAAGGTCTAGGAACTGCATGGTCAGGTTTCTGCACATCAACAACCCCACTCCTGGTACCAATTTTCCGTATTAGCCGTCCTTGTAACAGAAAAACCAACCCAAACCAATTTATGGAGGAAAAAGATTTATTGAGGGCTCATAGTTAGATCAGTCCACAATGGCAGCTGGGCAAGCACGGCAGTGGCAGGAGGCAGGGCCGTGGCAGTCTTCATGAGCAGAAAGCAGAGAGAGCCTGTGCCACAGATTCAGGATTTAAAAACCTCCAACGGCTCGTCCTCAATGACTCACTTCCACCAGCCAGACCCATCTCCAAACTTCCACAACCTCCCAGCACAGCGCCACCAGCTGGGGACCAAACGACATGAACTTTGGGTGACATGTTAGATCCAAACCATAACATTAGCTTTCTTCTTTAACTAAATGTGAGCTCTATTAGGGTAGGGAATTTTATCTTTTGTTCTTTGCTTTATCCCCAACCAGCCACAATCATAGTAGGGTGCTCCACAAATATTTGGTGAAAAATAAACAAAGGGTGCAGTGCTAGGAAACAAAGAACGGAAGATTCTAAAAAGCAAGCCAGAAGCAGGAGGGTTGGCTCAAAGGAACACATATGTGAACACGAGGAACGGCAGTACAAGGAACAACCCGATCGGCATGCTTACATTGGAAACAAAGATCTGCTTCCACACCAGAGTGAGAGCGATTAATGCCATCCCTGGAGATTAGGGCAGGATCTTCAATGATGAGCACAACTGCAAGATACAATTTGATACAGGGACTACTGCAATGTGTTTGCAATGAGGGACAGAGCATGGTCAAGTGTGACTCAATAGCTAGGGAGCAGAGTTAGGGTCAATGGATGGGAAATTAATAACAGGAATGATCAAAGATGGGGACAGGGTTCTGACTAAATCTACATAATAGAATACTTGCTTCAGACAGGCCAGGGTGGTCAGCTATCACCTGGGGGGGTGGCAGAGGATGAGCAGCCTGAAGAGATATTGAGAGTGGGAGGTTCTCGCTAAACCGAGTTAGCAGTGTTCTTGTTAAACGTGGGTTTTGTTTGGTTTTTTTAATATTTACTTATTTATTTATTTTAGTTTTTTTAAAAAATTATAAATGTTAGTGAGGTACAGAGTAATAAATGATTTGATATGTCCATTATGCAACTATTAAGTCAGCCTTGCTTACACATTCATCACCCTACATATTTTATAAAACAGTATGAACTAAAGAGGAAAAGAAAAAAAAGTAGGAATTTTTGTGGGCATGTGGTACTGGGAGTTGAACCCAGGGCCTCATGCATGCTTTGCAAGTGCTCTACCTTTGAACTGCACCTTCAAGCTACTTTTTACTTTTTGAAATAGGGTCTCACTAAGTTGTGCAGGCTGTCTCTTGGCCTTGAATTTGACATCCTCCTACCTCTGCATCCAGAGTCCCTAGGATTGATTACAGGTTGTGCCACTGCACCTGATAAACCTGGATTTAATGGATGTGCACAGATGGGCTTAGAGCAAGGTTCAGGAGCCTGAATAAAGTTTAATCAAGTAGAGAATCTTTGTCCAGGCTAGGGTCAAAATAACCTACTTTATTAAAACATAATTTAACAACATGTCCATAATTCAAAATTAGGTTTCAGAATCTAACGTTATCTCAAAATATCATTTTCTTCCCCTCCTCCTCCTCCTCCTCCTCCTCCTTCTTCTTCTTCTTCTTCTTCTTTTGCAGCCAAAAATATCTATTTTTTTCTTCTCCAAAGACATTCATTTTATATTTAATATTCAGGTAGATATTATATATTTCTAAAGTGACATGGGCTGGGATTTAGCTCAGTTGGTAGAGCACTGCGCTGCAGTCTCTGAGGTCCCAAGTTCTATTCCCAGCACTGCAAAAATGGGAGAAGGGCCTGGCAATCCACTCCCAAGGCAATCCCGAAACAGTCAGCCATTGAAAACCCTATGAGGGTCCCTATGAGTCAGATACCGACTCGACGGCACCTAACAACAACAACAAGATTTAAAGCAAGATATATTAAAATTTGTCTGCTAATTAAGTGGGAAATACATTCTTAAGGGCTGGGATTTAGCTCAGTTGGTAGAGCGCTGCGCTGCAGTCTCTAAGGTCCCGAGTTCAATTCCCAGCACCACAAAAATGGGAGAAGGACCTGGCAATCCACTCTCAAGGCAATCCCGAAACAGTCGCCATTGAAAACCCTATGAGGGTCGCTATGAGTCGGATACCTACTCGACGGCACCTAACAACAACAACAACAACCACATCTCCTTTGGGCTGGGATTTAGCTCAGTTGGTAGAGCACTGCGCTGCAGTCTCTGAGGTCCTGAGTTCAATTCCCAGCACCACAAAAATGGGAGAAGGACCTGGCAATCCACACCCAATGCAATCCCGAAACAATCAGCCATTGAAAACCCTGTGAGGGTCGCTATGAGTCGGATACCGACTCAACGGCACCTAACAACAACAACAACAACAACAAAGTGACATGTGCCTTGGGAATCTGCATTTCTAGCTATAAATGACTAGTCTATGTCTTTAAAATTGCAAGCAAATTACAGTTCTCAAGTTTCTTCAGAGAAATGTCAAGTAATTGTCTTTATTTACTTATTCTGTATTATTTATGTTGGTGGTGTTGTTAGGTGCTGGTGAGTTGGATTCAACTCATAGTCATCCTATGTACAACTGGAATGAAACACTACCTGACACTGTGCTATGCCCGGCTTCTCTGCTATTCATAGGGTTTTCAATGGCTGATTGTTTATTGGGAGTAGGCTTCCATGTCCTTCTCCCAAGTCTACAGCACCCGGTATTCCCAGGCGGTTTCCCATCCAAGTACAAATCAGGCCCAGCGCTACTTAGTTTCCAAGAGCTGATGGGATTCGACACCACAGTGATACAGCTATAGGCATTATTTAGATGGCTACCCAAAAATGATATTATATTTTCATTTCCTGCACAAATATTTACCCAGGGCCTTCCCTGGTCAGGTACTGAGTCAGGTGATGGGGAAGAAGAAGTGAGGCTTTTGTCCTCAAGGCATCTGGAGGAGACAGACACATTTACACAATTACCAACGCAAAGGTAAGAATAGTCGAAAGACAAAAAGCTCCACAAAGCCCACACAGGGCAGACAGAACGTGCTCTGCTCCCACCACTCTGGGCAGAGCTAGATAGAAGAGGAGACAGTTAAGGTGGCATTGGCAACTTTGGCAGGCAGATTAAGCTGAAAGAGCATTCTGGGTAGACAGGCAGCTTGAACAAAGCCACAAAAACATGACTTGATGAGCTGCCAAGAGAAGAGGACTTTCGACTGAGGAAGATCTGGGACAGCTGTGGTGCTGGGGGAGTGGAAGCTACTGCAGTGTGCCTGGGGCCAGGCCTGGGTATCCCAAACCAAAGCAGTAGTGCTGGGATGCTGTGAAATGCATGAATTTAACAGGTATTTTGGAAGCAGGAATGCTTGCGGCATTTTATTCTAGGGAACACAGCTGAGTTAGTGGCTGCAGTGCACACCTTCCTGAGACTAGCAACCCTTTAATGTGTTCTGCTGAGGGAATTTATGTGTTTGGAATAAAGTCAGTCTGGGCCTGGTAAAGGAGAGGAAATGAATGCATTGATAGGATCTGCAGATTTTGTTTTAAAAGAGGGATGTAAATGAAAGTAGTCTGGGACTTAATCAATACTGAAATTGAGTAATAAAACCAGAAGGGACTGTATTGTTTCCAAAATCTAGTTCAGTGATTTTTGCCAGTTCAGGTGGCCATAAACCAGAAAATCTAATTAAAGATGGGGGGAGGGCAAGATAAGAATGAACGTTTATAGGAGATAACGATTTATGAAGACATGATGGTAATCAGGATAAAGAAAGTGGTGAGAATAGCTCTTTAATTAAAGGATAACATTCCATTCTTTGTTTTTCATTGTTTAACAAAAACAAAGAGATATCCAGTCCTTTCCCTCTGACAGAAAAATGCGTAACAGTTTCTAATTATGGTTATGAAATACCCACCACAGTTACGGATGAACACCAGTCTGTTTTCCACAGCCTGGCAAGTTCCTAAGTTTGCTGCGGGGCAGCCATACACTCTCTCCTTCCCTCCTAAGAAGTGCGCACAGTCACCCACCTCATAAGCACACAGGGTGGTGGTAGCTCCAGGCATTGCTCCCCGTGCACTAAAATCATGCTTGCCCAAGGCTTCGCAGAGCAGGTAGTGGAGAAAAGCTGCCAAGGAAAAAGACTATTTACAGGAAAGTACAGTGACACCTTGTGTGTGTGTGTGGGGGGGGGGGTGCTGAGGAGATGAGGTGATTATATTTGAATACAATGTTACTGTTAGGCTCAGTCAAGTCCATATCCAACTCATAGCAACCCTATGTACAACAGATGAAACACTATTGTCAGTGCTTCTCTGCTATTTATAGGGTTTTCAATGGCTGATTGTTTTTTGGGAGTGGGTTGCTGGGTCCTTCTTCCAAGCCTATAGCACCTGTATTCCCAGACAGTCTCCCATTCAAATACTAACCAGGCCTAACCCTGCTTGGCTTCTGAGATATGAGGAGATCAGCCACCACAGTGGTAAAGCTGCAGGTATTTGAATATAAAGGAAGCATAAAAATAAGCAGAGCAAATTTCTTCTGACAATCAGTGCTAGATGCTCTCTGCTAAACTGGCCTGCTACTGAGCATGGTCAAAAGTATCATTTAGCCATTGCAATCAACCTGCCTGGAAAGTGTGTCCTAGGGAAATAATAATAAAAATAATAAGCACAACAATGATGATAAGGGCATATTGGCAGCAGTTCTGCCTAGTACTTTAAATAGATTCCCTTATTAATCCTACACATTAACTCTATGAGGTAGAAACTGTTTCTATTACCAATTTCTAATGAGAAGACAAAGGCCTACCGAGCATTAATATTTTGCTCAGGGCTAGTTTCAAAGTGATTGAATCCAAGCTCTTGGACTATTATCACTACATTCTGATAAACTTTATTATCCTTTATTTCACTCACTACTTGCCAAAATCTCTCAATTAACCATAATGCTTAGATGTTCTAATTAACTAAATTTAGATGGCTTTGCTTTTAGGCCTTCCTGATAATCTTTCTAAAAATCCATCTTGCCCAGTGAAGACAAAATATTGAGTACAATTTTGCCTTTCACTGGTGATTGAGGGTCTTCTGTTGAGAATCATGGTTTTGTCTCCCACAGATGTCGACCCTGTGTAATTCTTACCAATTTTTCTAGAACCAATTCCATTGTCAGATAATCTAGGAAGGGTTTCCCTCACCACCTAGCCCCATTCTGATGGTTTTTGTTTTTTGTTTTTGCACAAAACTGCCCATATCTCTGGTTTTTATTTCAGAGAATAAAGTTCTAATAGTTCAGAATCAGACACATGGGTGCTGTGGTGGTTTTGTGTCAAGTTGGCTCACCTGAATTATGTTTTCCAGAATTTCCTTTCCTATTTCTGATGAGGGTGGACCACAAGAGGCATTTTCATGTGAGATTTGGAGCCAAAAATGAAGCAGCAGCCATTGGGAAAGAAATGAATATTTATTTGGGAATAATTTTGGAACTCCAGGGGCATTTTGCTATTACACTTGGAAGGCTGGGCATGTGTTTTGCAGCTCACACATATTGTTGAGTGTCTGCTGGCTTCTCTCGATGTGGGGCAGCAGCTGGGCCAGCAACTGTTCCTTTCCCCTGGAGCCTCCTTCAGCTTCTCAGACGGTTGGGTTAAGAGTATGTTAAGCTCCATGATGAATGGACCCCTCTTTTCTTGCAAGACCCTCACATTATGAAGACTGGAAGCAATGGAGACCGAGTTCCAGCATCCTCATGCATCCCATTCATGCCCATGAACTCTGGATGTGCCTGTGGAATCCAGTTTTCTTTCACTCTCCTCCCATACCTCCTTTACATCCATCTTTCCCTTCCCAACTGTCTGCCAAGTACATGTCAAGCCCCAGCCTCAGAAGTAAAGATGGTACCTTTATACAGACAGTTTAACTAGCTCTACTATTGTAAAATTCCAATCTCTGAAACCAATTGTGTGTGTGTGTGTGTGTGTGTGTGAGAGAGAGAGAGAGAGAGAGAGAGAGGGAGAGAAAGAGAGAGAGAGAGAGGAATCTCCATTTGTGGTCTGCTTCTTTCTTTGAATTCTAAATGATACAGACAGGAAGGGGTTGAAAGCTTGAGTCCAGTGAAAACATTACTTTTGATTGGCAACGTCTCGTTCTAATTGTTTCTTCATACCCAGAAGGCAGGTTCAAGGGAAGGAGGAAGAAAAAGAAAGGGTGTGGAGGGCAATGAAAAGTGGTCATAAGAGCAGAAAAAATAAAAGTGATTTGTGATAATGTAGTATATGTCTATTTTGTGCCAGGCACCAGGCCTGGTGCTGGAAATACAAAGATCAATAATAACTTTAGCTCTCATAATCTAAGGGGGAGGAGGACTCTTATGGAGCTAACTATAATAGAATAAGTGCTATATAATTGGCATGAATAAAATACTATGGGAACATGGAGGAGGAAGTCATTAATTTTGTCTGAGAGAATGAAAGAGTGCTTTGCAGATAAGGTAGCACTGATGCTGAGCCATGAAGAATGTGTGGGCGATTCACCAGGGGAAGGGGTCTCAAACCATGGCAGGTACCAGCATCAGCAGCAGGGCTGCTGGGTCCCACCTGTGAGGTTCCAGTTCAGTAGGTCTGGAGTGGGGCCTGAGAATTTATATTTCAGCAGTTTCCAGGTGATGCTGATGTTCCAGGCCTGGGGACTACAGTGGGAGAGCCACAGCTATAGTGACAAAAGGTGGGGACCAGGGTGGCAAGCACTCCAAACAGAGCAGGGCAAATGGGAGGAGGCACAGAAATTCGTTTACAATGCTTTTCCCCTTCCCATGGACCTCTCTTATTCTCCTCTCCCTCTCACTAGTTCTATTTATTTCCTTTGCCCTCTTTACTTCCATCTTGGATAGGTCAAATTTTATGGTGTCTTTGAGGCATAACCTTGAAGATAGATGCTCAGAAGGTAGGAAGCTCTGAGTCTGAAGTTCAGACAAGTGCTCAGGTTCAACTGTTGATTTGGGGACCTACGCCTAGTGGCGACAGAGGGAGCATGGGGCCAGGAGAGGTGGCACCCACGAGAATGCACAAAAAGAGAAGAGAAGCCAGTGGGGAGGGAAGAGAAGAGAGCTGAGCAAAGCCTGGCCAGGACAGGAACGCCAGAAGAGGGAGGCCAGAAGGAATGGGGCCGAGTGAAGTGAGTGGGAACAACCAGTGAGGCAGGAGGAGAACCACAGGGAGTTTTATTATAGAAGCCAGAAAGGAGGGGCCAACTGTCTCCAGTGCTGCTGGGAGGTCAAAGTGAGGGCTGGGGAGAGGCTGAGGGACTTGCCAACGGGTACAGCAGTGACGGCCTGTGTCAGAGCACTTCTGGTGGGACTGTGGAGACCCAATTCCCACTCAGCAATGTGCAATAAAAAGGAGGTAGGAAGATGATAAAATGAACATGGCCTGTTATCCAGAGAAGCTGGCTGTGAACAAAAGGCAAGATATACAGTCATAAGTAAAGGAAAAACTAAAGGAACGTCAAGGCTGGGATTTAGCTCAGCTGGTAGAACACTGCACTGCAGTCTCTGAGGCGCTGAGTTTGATTCCCAGCACCGCAAAAATGGGAGAAGGACCTGGCAATCCACTCCCAAGGCAATCCCGAAACACTCAGCCATTGAGAACCCTATGAGGGTCACTATGAGAACCCTATGAGGGTCACTATGAGTCAGATACTGACTTGACAGCACCTAACAACAACAACAGAACATCAAGAGAGAAGGGTTTCTTTTCTTCTTTTCTTTTCCAAAAAAATAGAGATTTGCATATATTTAATGGCCACTGAGAAAGCAGTGAGAGGTTGAAATTTGGGCACAGTGGTGCATACCTGTAATGCTAGTGACTCAGGAGGCTGAGGCAGGAGGATCATGAGTTCAAGGCCAGAGGCAGCCTGAGCAATTTAGTGAAACCCTGTCTCAAAATAAGAAACAAAAAAGGGGTTGGGAGTGTGGATCAGTGGTAGAGCACTTCCCTAGCATGTGCCAGGCCCTGGGATCAACACTCTAGTACTGAGGTTGGGGGAGAGAGAGAGTACACAGCAGATTCGGGTCCTGCAGAAGAACACAGAGGAAGGACTGTCAGGCACAGGAGAGAGGAGTTAAGTCAGAAGACAAAAAATCTCAGTTCATGCCTAGTAATCTCCATTTCTTCTGTGAAGGTTAAAAACCAAAGACATCTCTTGAGAGAGAGGAAGAGAGATACAGATAAGAGGCAGACGGCCAGAGTGAGAGGAAGGGAGGAAGGAAAAGAAGGCAGTGAGGGATATAAAGGCCTGAAGAGTATGGAGTCATCTCTGTGAGGTTGGGAGAGGGTCAACAGAATTATGAAAACCATCCTATTTCATTTTGGGGGGCCTAAGTTCAGCTGAAGGTCCTCATTTTTGTCTCCACAGAGTTTTCTCCATCAATGATCAGCAGGTGACATACAATGGCATAAAAGGCAAGTGGTTGATGCATCCAAGACAAGAGCAGATGAAGCAGCTCAAAAAGGAGCAGAAGAAAAACCAGACGCCTGAGGAAATGAGCAAGTTCCATATTCTGGGTGGAGTGCACATACATGCCTTTGGGACATTCAGGAGAGAATCATGCAGTCAGAAATATAACTGGACGCTCAGAAGAGAAGGGGAAGTTAAAGGCAGAGGTTTGGGAGTCAGCTGCATGGAGGGCCTGACCCAAGCCAAGGCAGCCCTTCCTTGCAATAGCGCAGGTAGACCCTGTAGGATGAGGAGAAAGGACAGAGCCAGGGAGAACACTCACATTTAGGGCTCAAAGGAGCAAGGCAGCTGACAAGTGGTCATGGAAACAGGAAAAGGAGGGAAGAATATTGTCTTAAAAGAAGACGAAAGAAAGTTGCAAGACAAAGATGTTAACAACGTCAAATGTCAAGAGCTCAACTAAGACCAGAACTAGAAGAGGCCAATGGATTTGGCAATTCAAGGTCGCTGATGGCATTGGCATGAATGGTTTCAGTAGAGCAAGTTGTAAGAAACCAGGTTATAATGCGGTTGAGAAAAAAAAGTACGAGGAACTTTGACTGTAAACAAGCAGAACAAGAGTTCATAGAAGAGTCAGGATCAAAGGAAGGTCTTTTTTCCCCTGGGAGCTACAGCAAAACTGAGCAAGTTAAGGTAGATTGTACAGCTGATAGGAAGGTGGAGGGTGGGAAGAAAAAGGTGTAAATAGGACAATGAAATAACCTGCTTGCTTATTATGTTACAAACTTTTAATACAAATATTCATGTGGGTGAGAGTGCATATAGACCAGCAAATCTTTCCATATTTGTCAAATATGTAGGAAGATGCAGCTGGTCTATATTCTGGGATAAGTTAGTGGCTACAGTATTTTCATTATTATAAAGGAAGGAGGGAAGGAAGGAAGAATGGAAAGAAGGGATGAAGGAAGGGAGGGAGGGAAGAAGGGAGGAAGCAATGAAGGAAAATTTTGTTCATGAATTTAGAAAAACCTAAGAAAACTGAGATGGCAAAGATAAAGTAAAGGCAACAATCAATAAATTTTTAAAAAGTAAAAAAACTTTTTTTGATACAGCGTCTTGCTGTGTTACTCACACTGGAAACTCCAGGGCTCAAATAGTCTCCTACCTCAGCCTCCTGAATGTGCCACAGTACTCATCTTACAGCAAAATTAACATTAATAAGTCCAAGTGATGGGTCTTAAACTTCTACCTCCACCACAAAAAATCAACAGATAAAATGTCTTAAAAAGAAAAATATGGAAAACAGGATTTAAAGTGTTTATAATGTATATATGTATACTGATTAGAGTTCTTGTGTGTGTGTGTGTATACACATCTGTAAGTATAATGATAATTATATATGTATATAAAACTATAATTTATAGGAAATTGAGACAATGCAAAATAATTCTTGTCTTCAGACAGACAAATTCTGTTCTATTAGGCAGAAGTTTGATTGATTTCTACCTCTCATCCTCCCAGAGCCTGCAGTCATAACACTGTGGCATCCGAGCCCATCAGATCTCAGAAGCTAAGCAGGGTTGGGCCTGGTTTGTACTTGGATGGGAAACTGCCTGGGAACACCAGGTGCCGTAGGCTTGGGTGAAGGACCTGGCAACCCACTCTCAAAAAACAATCAGCCAATGAAAACCCTATAAATAGCAGAGAAGCACTAACAATAGTGTTTCGCCTGTTGTATGTAGGGTTGCTATGAGTCATACACTGACTCAATGGCACTTAACAACATCTTCCTGCCATGAAATAACCACTTTTGCCTCCATTTGCACACTCATTAAATATTGTTGATTTATAAATGTGTTCCTTTTCAAATACTCTTTTGAACTGGTTATAACATCTACCTGGTCCCTATAATGACTGATGTGTACAATAAAGTCTTAAACATGTATTCAGTTTTATATTTAATATGAGAGAAACAAAGTTCTCTTTTTCTGAAAATTACCCTTTAACAATTACCAACTTTTATGGAAAAGCTGATTTTAATGCTAAAATAAATTATGCTAAAATATGAAAAATATGGTAAGCTACCCAAACTTTTTTGAAGATAGACTATGTCTGATGCCAAATTTGGTAAGTGTATCTCAAAAAAACAGAAACCATATATCAATTCTATTTCTGAATAAAAATAAAAGACATCAATTCTCAGTTTCAAACTGATGCAGTTTTGTAATTCTTTATAAAATGTTTTTACATGTCCACAGTTTATGTCTTTAAATAAACAACAACAACAACATAAAGACATAAATTATTACTGTCCTTAGATCTTGTGAGTAGGTTTACTAATTAGTATTTCAGAAAGATTTCTTTTGGCTCCATCTTCTCAGTGAATGGATGGATCATTAGGCTGCTTCCCCAAAGCATGTCAGTAAGTACTTTGATAATTTTTGAAAATGGCCATAGTTTAAGGATTATTTATTTTTTGAATAAAACAAGGAAGGCTTCAAGTTCAAGGAACAGTCTCTCAAGGAATTATTAAACCCTAGAAATATTATCTGATCAATTAAAGGATATAAATCAAAGGAACCCACCATCACAGATTGTAATACCAACAAATCTAGCTTGTTTTAGAGGAGGTTTCTCCCTGGAACTTTCAGTTACTAAACTTAGTTACACACTCCAAACCAAAGTGGACATCTTACTCCTAATCTCTTTTGAAACTCTGTTTTTAGAAACTATAGTTTGCCAGGCAAGCTACTTCTTAGAACTAAAACTCTGATAGTCGGTGAGAGTTGCTATCCCAGGGAACAAAATTTAGAATATACAAAAAGAATAAGCCACCGCAACTAAGTATGAGTTATTTCAGAATTGTGAGGATGGGTTTGGAATTTTATTAATATATGTATTTTTAGAAAAGAAAAATATCACTTACATATTAGAAAGACATTAAGTAAAATTCTACACATACTCAATTTTTTAAAAAGCAGTCTTAAAAAGACTGGGAATACCAGGTTATTTCCTCAACATAATTTTTTTTTTTTAAAGTGTATCTAAAATCAATAGCCAGCACCATTCTGAACTATGAAACCACAATAGAGGCACTCCCTTTAAGACCAGGAAAATATTAAAAGTGGTCTCTATAATGCTTATTTAGTAAGGTTCTAGAAGCTTACATAAACTAGAAATAATAGATGTAAAATTGTAAAGAAGGAGGCAAGAATCATTTGTTCCCAGGTGATGGACTTGTATCAACCATACCTTTATCTCACACTTGCAAAAGTTTTAATGAAAAGCTATTCAATTTGACAAGAGAGCAGGGAAAAGTAGCTGGATATAACACAAATATCCAAAAATCAATAGCTTTCTTGTGTACTAGCAATAACAAGATATAATAGAAAAAAGAATCCATTCACCATGTGCAAGATATAATATATGGAAGTAAAACATTGCTAAAAGATAAAAGGATGATCCAAATAAATGGAGAGATTGTTGTTGTTGTTGTTGTTGTTAGGTGTCGTCAAGTCGGTATCTGATTCATAGCGACCCTCATAGGGTTTTCAATGGCTGACTGTTTCGGGATTGCCTTGGGAGTGGATTACCAGGCCCTTCTCCCATTTTGCGGTGCTGGGAATTGAACTCAGGGCCTCAGAGACTGCAGCACAGTGCTCTACCCACTGAGCTAAATCCCAGCCCCTAAATGGAGAGATAGTAAAATGTTAATTCTCGGCAAAATACTTTACAGCAGTATATCTCTAAGTGGGGTACAGGGATTATTACCTAGGCTTCATCCTAGTGTGTGTGTGTGTGTGTGTGTGTGTGCGCGCGCGTGCGTGTATATATGTATGTATATGTGTGTGTGTGTGTATATATGTATGTATATGTGTGTATACACACACACACACACATATACATATATAATATGAATATGCTGGGATTTAGCTCAGTCGGTAGAGCACTGCTCTGCAGTCTCTGAGGTCCTGGGTTCAATTCCCAGCATCGCAAAAATGGGAGAAGGATGTGGCAATCCACTCCCAAGGCAATCCCGAAACAATCAGCCATTGAAAACTCTATGGGGGTTGCTATGAGTTGGACACGACTCGATGGCACCTAACAACAACAACAACAACAACAACAATATGAATATAAGAAAAAGCCTATATAATAGTAATAAAATAACAAGAAAAAGCCTATAATGTCACTCATTAATAACCAGCAGATGACACAACATTGCTTGCTGAAAGTGAAGAGGATTTGAAATATTTACTGATGAAGATCAAAGAACACAGCCTTCGGTATGGATTGCAACTCAACATCAACAAAACATAAATCCTTACAACTAGGACAGTAAACAACTACATGATAAATGGAGAAAAGATTGAGGATGCCCAAGATTTTGCTTTACTTGGTTCTACAAAAACACCCATGGAATCAGCAGTCAAGAAATCAAAAGATGCATTGTATTGCTGTTGCAAAAGACTTCTTTAACTTTTTCAAAAGTAAAGATGTCACATTGAAGACAGAGTTGCGCCAGACTCATACCTTGGTCATATGCCTGTGAAAGCTGGACATTGACTAAGGGTGAATAAGGGAGAAAGAAGAATTGATGCCTTTGAAATATGGTACTGGAGATGAATACTGAATATACCATAGACTGCCAAAAGAACCAACAGATCCTTCCTAGAAGTGCAACCAAAGTGCTCCTTGGAAGCAAGGATGGCTAGACTGTGTCTTATGTATTTTGGACATATTGTTAGAAGGGAGAGTGGTATGTTTGGGAGAGTGGCAGGTTAACGAAAAAAGGAAAACCCTCAACTAGATGGATTAACACAGTGGCTGCAATAATGGGCTTAAACGAAAAAAGACTATGTGCCTGGCATAGTGTTGAGGAGTGCTTTGTTCAGTTGTTTTTCGGGTCACTATGAGTCAGACTGGGGCTAGGATTTAGCTCAGTTGGTAGAATGCTGCTCTGCAGTCTCTGAGGTCCCGAGTTTGACTCCCAGCACTGCAAAAATTGGAGAAGGATATGGCAATCCACTCCCAAAGCAATCCCAAAACAATCAGCCATGGAAAACCCTATGAGGGTCGCTATGAGTTGGACAGGACTCGATGGCACCTAACAACAACAACAACAACATAATTTGGACTGACTCATTGGGACCTAACAACAACAACATATTATATATAAATATATATGTTTACGTATAATATATATATATAAGCTAACATAACATATCATTATAATATATCAAAAGGAAAACAGGCAAAACATGTAAACAAAGATTTTGCTGTAGAAGAAATACAAATGTCCATAGTTAGTACACACACAATTATGTCCAACTTCACCAATAATTAAAAGAAAGTTTTAAATTAATGAGTTTCCATTTTTTTCTCTAACCAAGAAACAAAGATCTTTTAGAGATGGTAATACTTAATGTACATAGGAATCTAGATAAATGAGTATCCTCCATACCACTTATGATAAATAAGCCAGGTCTTTATACACACTTTGGAAAACAATTGGGTAATAAGTGTTAGGAAGCTTTAGAAATCTATCCTTTGACTTTGTATTTCCACTCACACTAATTTATAGCAGGTTGGATTGCATCACTATCAAAAAAATATGTCCATGTTCTAACTCCCAATTCCTGTGAATTTATTTGGAAATAGGGCCTTTGCAGATGCAATTGGTTAAGGATCTTGAGAAGAAATCATCATGCATTTGGGTAGGGGACTGGTGTTTTTGTATGGAGAGGAGAGGACACAAAGACATATAGAGGAAAGAGGCAGAAATGGGAGAGATGCTGCCACACATCAGCCAGCACCAGGAGCCATCAGAAGCTGCAAGAAGCCAGGAAGGATTCTCTCCTAAAACCTTTAAAGGGAGCACAGCCATGCCAACAACTTGACTTTGGATTTCTGGCATCCAGAACTGTGAGAGAATAAGTTTCTGCTGTTTTAAGCCACTAGGTTTCTGGTAGGCTGGGAGTTAGCTCAGTGGGTAGAGCGCTGCGCTGCAGTCTCTAAGGACCCGAGTTCAATTCCCAGCCCCGCAAAAATGGGAGAAGGGCCTGGCAATCCACTCCCAAAGCAATCCCGAAAACAGCATTGAAAACCCTATGAGGGTCGCTATGAGTCGGATACCGGCTTGACGACACCTAACGACAACAGGTTTCTGGTAAGCCCTTGGAAACCAAGACACTATGAAAACATTCAGAGGCATGAACAAAGGTTTATATATAAAGATGCTCACATCTAAACTATGTTGTTTTATTTATAGCAGCAAAAAAAAAAAAAAGGAAAAACCAGAAGCAATGAAAAACAGAGGAAAGGTTGAGTTATAATGTATGCAAAATTTATTATGTGGCCATTAAAATGTTTTGAAGAATTTCTAGGGCCATAGAAAGATGCCCACACTATGTCTGTTGAAAATTCAGGATACAAAAATATGTGTTTGATGTGATCCCCAAATGTAACTACATATAATATACATACTTACTGTCATTATAAATAATGTCAGTTAAAAAAATCTCAAACAGAAGATAGCATATGAACCCAGCAGTATACTAAAGGACACACACCTACAGTCCCAGCCACTCAGGAGGCTGAGGCAGGAGGATCACTTTGAGCATAGGAGTTCAAGGCCAGCCTGGACAACATAATGAGAAATAGTCTCAAAATAAAACAAAACAACCCATGCCCTAAAAGAGTTTATGCCAAGAAATGTCCAGCTGTTATTATCAACATAACACATTAATTAGTCAAAGATCAACTCAAAGGATGTTGAAAAGACATTTGACAAAATTCAGTGCTCATCTCTTACAAAATATCTGGGAAAAATAGGAATATAAGGATTCCATAATGAGTCTTTCTCTCAATCAGCCAGTATCATTCTTTGGCGTGAAAGGAGAGCTTTCTTCTTAAACAAAACTGGGATAAATGAATAATATTATTATGGGATTATCAAGACTGTTCTGGCAAATGACAGAAATAAAGGTTTAGTTATAAGAAATACAGAAATAGAATTGTTATGTGCAACAATAAGATCAGAGAATTGATCAAAATACTATAGATATTAACAAATGTTCATATAAAGGGTTGGCTAAAACATGAAAATCCAAATAGCTCTTAATTATACAGAAAAAAGGAAATAAAATAAATTTATAATGGCAACAAAACATAAAATAACAAGAACTACCTGTAGTAAAAAATAGACATGAAGCTAGGTGCGGTGGCACATGCCCGTAATCCCAGCGATTCAGGAGGCAGAGGTAGGAGGATCACAAGTTCAAGGCTAGAGGCAGCCTGGATAATTTAGTGAGACCATGTCTCAAGATAAAAAAACAAAAACAAACAACAACAAAAAAAAACCCTAGGAGCTGGGGGGTGCAGCTTATGGTAGAGCACTTGCGAAGTATTCATGAGGCTCTGGGTTCTCCACACAGTTCCACATTAAAAAAAAGAAAGAAAGAAAGGAAGAAAGAAAGAAAGAAAGAGAGAGAGAGAGAAAGAGAAAGAGACGGGCATGAACAAACCCCACAAAACTCCACTAAGAGACACAAAAACCGTGAATACATGTTCCTAGAGGGAAAGTTAAAATACTGTGAAGAAAGCCACTCTTGCCAAACTAACCAAGGAAGTCAATAAAAAAGCTCAAGGAGGTTTGTTTGGAATTTAATATTATTTCTACTGTCCATCTGGAATAACTGTTTTAAGACACATCTACTCATAAAATTTGTACCTAAGTCTCTTGTAAAATCTACTTAATCACCTTGAAGAAAGTTTTATTTGGAGATTCATAAAATAAGTCATTCAATGCCTCCACCTGACCTTTAATTACCACCTTGTTACTCAGGACGTTTCAAAATTGAAGAGTGTTTCCTTAAAAAGGCTCCCTCTCCCAAGCATTATTGCTATTATTATTTTGTTTGCACTTTATTGCTTTTTATCTTGGCTAATTTCCTCCAGGGAAAGGCAGACCTCTGTAAACCTTTGTGGTTATTTAAAGGAAGTACCCATTGAAACTTTTTTCTTTCCACATGAAGTTATATTTTTATACTGACATAAAGACAGGTTGATTTTTTATTGTGTGCTGTTTTTAATTAACAAATAAAAATTCCACATATTTATGGTGTACAACATATTTTGATGTATGTATATATGGCAAACAAACTAATATATGCATTACTTGAATACTTAATACTTTTCTGGTGAGAACACATAAAATCTATTCTCATAATAATTTTCAAGTATTCAATATATCATTACTAACTCTAGTCACCATGGTGAACAATAAAACTCTTAAACTTATTCATCCAAGACAGGTTGATTTGAATCCCAGCTGTCTGACTTTAGGCAGTTTATTTAATTGGGGGCATTCCAATTTATTTATTTTTGAAAATTAGATTAATGTACCTACCCCAAATATTTGTTATGCGGATGCAGTCACATAATTATTGCCTAGCACAGTGCTTGGTACATACTAAGAACTTAATAAGTATTATTTTTAATAATTTATATATTTTCTAAGCTTCTATTTCTTTCTCTGTTCAAAACAATTTGCTTTGTAACTATCTGACCCTCATTTGATTTGATCTCATATTATGGCTAGATCATGGTTGTTCACATGTGTATCTGTTATGCTAGCCTGTAACTTCTTAGATTGAGTAGGCAATGTTTCATTTACCTACACATGTGCACAGCTCCTAGTCCATTCCACCTTATTTCAGATACCCATCATGGATGGGGGAGGTTGGGGTTTAGCTCAGTTGGTAGAGCACTGCTCTGTACTCTCTGAGGACCCAGTTCGATCCTGAGCACTGCAAACATGGGAGAAGGATGTGGTAATCCACTCCTGAAGCAATCCCAAAACAATCAGCCTCTGAAATCCTACCAGGGTTGCTATGAGTGGGACCCTACTTGATGGCACCTAACAACAACAATCATGGGAAGGAAGAAGAGGAAGACGGGGAAGAAAGGAAAGGAAAGTGAGGTCAACTATAATGGTGCGTGTACTTTAGCAACAGATTTTATTTCATTATGTCTTAAATTTAATAAAATATTAGTAACCCAGAAGATGTGCTAAATTAGTACAGAGAGGTGAAATGACATGTACAAATCAAACTAAATCACTGAGGAATCAAGAATAAAATACAAATCAATTTGTCCACATTTGTTGAATTCCAAGTAGGTACTTAAATGATCATGGCATTCTGGCTGCTAATTCTGTAGTCTATCCATGGTTTAACAGTGAGGAAATGCAGATATACTGAAAAAGGTAAAGTCTCATGTTTCCAAACGTCAAGACATGTAGACTTATGGTTCCCATAACAGCAATAGTACCATGCCCTGCTCTACAATAGTATTTTGTTTTACCATAAATGGTCTGGACTCCAGGGCTTTATTTATGTGCAGTAGGGTGGTATTATAGCTGCCAAGAGAAACATGATATGTATTTATTTATCTTTTATTTACACATACAAAACAAGTCCAATTTTCCTGAATGCTTAACTGGAAATTTTATAATAATTTTAATGTTATCAGGTTAACTAGCCGAGCCTTTAATAAGAAGGTACTATTAAAAGTAGCATATAATAAAGCTTCAATTAAATATAATCAAATGCAAAAATATAGGAAGAAGCCAGTTGATGATCAGGAAAAGGTAGGGTTTATGAAAAAAGTGGGCCTTAAAATTGTGGGCAAATAGAAAGATGTTCTTGGACTTATAATGAGGTTATGTTCTGATAAACCCATATAAATTGAAAGTATTATAATTCAAAAATACACTGAACCCACCTAAACTTTGGAACATCACAGAGTATCGGTTGTTTAATCTGATTGTGGGACTGACTGGGAATTGTGGCTCACTTCACTGCTCAGCATCTCAAGAGAGAATCCTTTCACATACTGCTAGCTGATGAAAAGCCCAAAATTCATAATTCAAAATACAGTTTCTGCTGGGAATGTGGCTCAGTGGTAGAGTGCCTGCCAAGCATGCGGAAGGCCCTGGGTTTGATCCCCAGACCTGCAAAGTACAGTTTCTACTGAGTATGTGTCACTTTCACACTAACAAAAAATCTAAAAAATTTTAGTCAAACTATCATAAGTTGGAAGCCACCTGTAAATAGCATATCTGGGGAGGGCATTTCAGGGTGAGACCCATGAAAAAGAAAGCACCAAGACAGGCCTGGATCCAGGTGAGCCATCAGTACAGGCCTATGTAGAAAGAAACTGAAAGCAAAGTGTGGCTAGGTAAAAGGGGTTCAGATTATTCCGGGCTTTAAATGCTCAACAGCAGCTTGGATGTTGGCCTTCGAAGAAATGAGATGCTCAGCAGGCTCCCAGCTAGGGGAGACCCTATGAAAGTGAGTGGGAAGAAGAGGCAGACAGCTCTAGGCACCAGAGACCCCAGGGGCCAGAAGAAGGAGGTAAAGAAACCAGTATGGGAACCACTGCAGTTTTCCCACAAGAAATCATGATTAGTCAATAATCTTAAAAATCTGAGATTCAAGCCGGGTGTAGTGGTGTAGTGGCGCATTCCTGTAATCCCAGAGGCGGAGGCAGGAGAATTGCAAGTTCGAGACTAGAGGCAGTCTGCATAATTTAGCGAGACCCTGTCTCAAACAGTAAAAAAAATGGACTGAGGGTGCAGCTCAGTGGTCCAGCACTTGCAGAGCATGCAAGCGCGAGGCCATGGGTTCAACCCACAGTACTGCAAAATAAAAAAAATTTTTTTAAAAATCTGAGATTTATGGGAATTATCAGAATTATTTCTAATTAGCAAGTGGTGGAAAAGAGAGCAGATGGCTTTCTTAGATCCTTCTTCTTTACATCAAGGTGATCATATGTGTCAGTAAATGGATCCAGGTGAGAGACATACTTGCTGGGCTGCAGAAAATGTGAACCAGAAATGAATCAGAGTAGTCCCCTCCTTACCCACAGTTTTGATTTATGCAGTTTCAGTTACCCATAGTCAACCATGGTCTGAAAATACTACATGGAAAATTCAAAAAATAAACAGTTCATAAGTTTTAAATAACTTTTATTTTGGCATATGATTATAATCATTCTATCATTAGTTTCTGTTTTTAATCTCTTACTGTGCCTAATTTATAAATTAAACTATCAGAGGCATGTATATATAGGAAAAGATAGTGTGTGTGTGTGTGTGTGTGTTTTTATATATATATATATGCATGTTTATGAGATATATATTTCACTACCAACCAGGTTGAGGTATCTACTGGGGGATCCTGGAAAAGGGTGAAATATTATCCCACTAGTTGTAAGTGAAGGACACAGTACTGAAAGTGCTTCACAGTGCACCCAACAGATGGCAAGACCCCATGAAGTAAACACTACATATGGGTGAACAGAGGCCTGCAAAGCCTTCTCATGTGCTATATTGGTGGCTGGTATACAACAGCACTTGCTATATGCCAGGTACATCTAATACAATAGCTCTGGGGGGACAAGTACGATCATTTACTTTTACACATGCACAAAAGTAATCACCTGCCTGATGTCATGTTGCTGGGAACGCTGCATTCAGGATCACACACAGGTGGTCTAACTCCCGGACCTGTGCTCTTAACACTACACTCTACTGCTGCACACTCTACTTGCTCTTTCAGACAACCTAGGAAATAGGTCAAATGGATCTGATTTGTTCAGCAAATATTTACACAGTTCTTTTCTGTCAGGCCCCATCCCACATACTAAATTTCCAATAGTAGATGAGCCACATTGCCTATTCTCAAGGGCTTAAGTTTAAAGAGCAAGACAGACAAGTAAATCCACATTTTACTGATAAAAACTGGAAACTCTAAGTTTTAATAAATAACTTATCCGTGCACACAGCCAGTATGGAAGGTGATTAGGCCTAGGCTTAAATGCTGATATATATATATCTGTAAGTCTAGTGCTTCTTCTAAGTAATGATGTTACTTCTTTTCCTGGTCTATTGGACAAAAATGAAAAAAAAAACAATATCAAAACCAGGGCTATACAGTCTAGCTAAACTTATACAGAACAAGTCTGATCTTATAAGAAGAAAGCATTAAATTAAGAGGTTGATGCAGCCTCACAGCTACCTACGGCAATATACCACAAATTGGTTCAACAGTTGAAAAATACATCATTTCAAATATGAAATGTCCTATCAGTAGTAAACATTCTTCCTAAACTGATTTCAGACACTTTGGGAAAATCACTCACATTGGACCACTTCTCTCAAGAAAAATTTGGAAAACCCTTATGGGCTGGGAAGCTGAAGATGGACCCGATCTACCAGCTTCACAGTAATTAAAACTATTTTTCACTTTTCCTTGTTCCTGTAAGGTGGCCTCATAATCCTCCTTTGCTATGTAAAAGAATTGCCCCAAACTACCTATGAGACTGCTCACCAAACTACCAGCCTGTGAGATTGGTTTCTCCTGGTTTGGATGCTCATCCCAGGTTTCCAGTGTGGACCACTACTGTTCACAGTACCATGTTAACTGCCCCTCACAGGCCAGGTGTAGCTGGCAACACCAAGTACAGCGAGGATTCATTAGCTAAGTCTTCACCCACTCAGGTGCTTCACCATGGTGCCCAGAGCCATGTCAGAAACAGGTCTTTCCACTCCTTTTTCATTCCCCTAAAGGGTCTTGATTGGGCTGCGATTTAGCTCAGGTGGTAGAGTGCTGCTCTGCAGTCCCTGAGGTCCCAGGTTTGATTCCCAGCACTGAAAAAATGGGAGCAAAAATGGGAGAAGGATGGGGCAATCCACTGGCAAGGCAATCCCAAACCAATCAGCCATTGAAAACCCTATGAGGGTCACAAAAGGGTCTTGATTGGGGTCAATCATGCAGGTAGTGTAAGCAGCTGGTTACTATTATGTGACATGGAAGCTGATTAAACTCCTAACCTAGCCTGTCAAAGTGGCTGAATTCAAGGAAGAGAGATTTGACCACAGGGAGCCGCCAGAGTTGTAAAAGAGGTTAACAGGCATTTATCAACATCCACTATGAGCACAGCATAAAGAGGGCCAGGTATGGCCCACCTGACCAAGAATAGGGGCTAGAGTTGACAAGAATCATTAAGATAAAAATGTAGTGTCTTAAGTCATTTTAATATCTAATTGGTTATTAAAATCTTTACATTGTTCACAAAAGGGTCAGTAAGTGTAGTGGGGAAGTCTTTAACCTACTTTTCCTCCTCCTTTCTGTGGATCTTCTTTCCAGCCCCTCTGAACTACTCTGAACTCCCAAACTGCAGCTCTGTGCTAGGAGGTACAAACACAAAGACAACCTTACAGTTTTGCCTGTAAGCAGCTTGCAGATAATTAGCAGGTGCACCAGGCAGAGATTGGTGCAGGGAACTACGGAGCTGGAAACAGGAAACTAACCCAGCACTGCAGGCTGGAGAGGGGCAAGTGGGAAGGGCTGTGGGCTGTCTCCAGGGATGCAGGGCTCGGGGAGCAGTTAGCAGGTGAGAGAGGGCTTCCACGCCATCATGGGCATCCAGCAGCATGGGTGGGGCTCCGAGGCATCCAACCACTAGTGTGTGCAGGCACCCGAGTGTGATTCTCTGAGCATACTGAGTTGGGCACAGGTGGTGAAACATGAGCTAGAGAAGTGCACAGGGGCCTGGTTATGGGGCTGAGTACACTAGCTGTCAAAGAGCCACTAAAGAGTGGTCCCCTTTGGCTTCTGCTACAGGGAAAAGTGCTGTTGTAATCAGATATTTAGACAATCTTTTATATATGCTTGAGTTTGGATTATATATCTGTATGTATACATGTTTACATATACTAACATTTTTCTTCAAAAATGAAATCATTTAAAATGTGGTTATTACTCAGAATAATAAAGGAAAGAAATCTGACCAATGCTGCAATGTGGATAACCTTTCCGGAAATTATGCTAGGTGAAATAATACGCCCACAAATAGACAAATACTATCTGATTACACTTATGCTAGCTAACTAGAGTAATTAAATTCTAGAAAAGCAGAATGAGGTTTGCTGGGAGCTGGGGGCAGGAGGAAGTGAGTTGTTTGATCAATACAGAGTTTCAGTTTTACAAGATGAAAAGAGTTGGAGGCACAACAATTTGAGTATATTTAACATGACTGAAATGTACATTTTTAAAAAGATCAAGGTGGTAAACTTCATGTTATGTGTGTATTTTCCCCAGAATTAAAAATTATGTAAATAAGCTGGATGCCATGGTGCATGCCTATACTCCTAGCAATTCAGGAGGCAGAAGCAGGAGGATGGCAAGGTCAAGGCCAGAGGCAGCTTGTACAACTTAGTGAGACCCTGTCTCAAAAAAAAAATTTTTTTTTAAGCCAGGCGTGGTGGTGCACGCCTGTAATCCCAGAGGCTTGGGAGGCGGAGGCAGGAGGATTGCAAATCCGTGACGCTAGTCTGCACTAACTTAGCGAGACCCTGTCTCAAAAAGTGAAAAAAAAAAAAAAAGGGCTGGGGCACAGCTCAGTGGCCCAGCACTTGCAAAGCATGCAGGAGCAAGGCCCTGGGTTCAACCCTGAGTACCGCCAAAAAAAAGAAAAAAATTTTTTAAAGGAGCTAATGGTGCAGCTTATGGCAGAGCACTTCCCTAGCATGCACAAGGCTAGTTCAACGCCCAGTACTAATAAAATAAAATATATTTACAAATTTTTAAAGGAATGAATTTGACAAAGCTCTTTGAATATTTTTCTCATTTATTTTTGTGATCATCTTTCCAGGTGAGATATCTACACCTCCATCAGTATTTCAAATGGTTGTAGTGTACTCTATTGTAGAGATCTACCTTAATTTATTTAATCTACAAGGATTAATCTTTTGGATGAAAGAAAGCTGCTAATGTGTGGCTAACAGGAAGAAGCCAGTAAAGAGTGGAGAGTATTAGCAGACCATAGAAGAGACAGGAGTATTAATAGAGCAAGTCCTGGCCTTGAAGGAGGCAGAAGGAAATGGCAGTAGGGGTCCAGGTAATGGGATGCACCTGATACTAAACAGGACAAAAAATGGGCACTACATCTTCTGAGGAAAGGAAATAAAAATGGATGTGAATATATTTGCATTTGCAAGGAAATTTGGGCAACTGAGGGAAATCAAGAGACTGGACACATCAAGAAGTTAGAGGAAAAAGATATAGGAAAGAGCTGGAAAGATACAGAGCTTTGTTCAGACAATGGGTGGTGGGTTGGGAGTGAGTAGCTATTGTTTGGCCTACAGCCATCACACCTTGGTGTCTGATCTTGGAAGCTAAGCAGGGTCAGGCCTGGTTAGT
Source organism: Pedetes capensis (assembly GCA_007922755.1). Taxonomy (NCBI): domain Eukaryota; kingdom Metazoa; phylum Chordata; class Mammalia; order Rodentia; family Pedetidae; genus Pedetes; species Pedetes capensis. The sequence goes on from VMDO01003611.1 coordinate 76,261, forward strand.
AATTAGATGGGAGACTACCTGGGAATACTGAGTGCTGTAGGCTTGGGAGAAGGACCTGGCTGCCCACTCCTAAAACAATCTATTATTGAAAACCCTATGAATAGCAGAGAAGTACTGACAATAATGCCAGGCATGGCAGAGTGTTGGGTAGTGTTTCATCTGTTGTACATAGGGTCAATATGAGGAGGACCTGACTCAAAAACACCTAACAAGAAGCAGCAGCTATCATTTAATGAGGTGGATCAACCAGGAAAGCTCAGTATATTTGGAGGTCAGATTTATCATCAGATCATGTAAGATAATGACATCACTGCTGGTCCATGACAAGACACGGGAGGAACAGAAGGTACAGAAGACATGGAGCCAGGTCCTCAGATCTTTAAGAAATGAACAGGACTGACCAGAACCTGGGCAGAGAGAAGTAGTGGGAAGGGATTGAAGGTGGTTAATCAGGTTCATCCCATTCAGCAACAATGATTCCAGGCCTCAGAGAACATTTTCCAGGATCCCCTGACCCCATACCACAGTTTTCTCCATAGCACATATACCATACAGTAGACCATTTCCTTGTTCATCTATTTCTGGTCTGTCTTCCATGACAGCAGGTAAAGCTCCCCGAGGGCAGAAACACTGTTTTGTTCACTGCTTCATCATCAGCACTTACATCATATCTACACACAGTAAAGCCTCAATAAATCACACTTGTTAAGTGAATGAATGAATAAATGAGTGAATGGATGATAAAGGTCAGCTAGAATAAGGCTAGCTTATGAAGTTTTTGAGAATAGCTGGGTGAATCTTCTGATGGAGGGAATAATCTTAGTCTTTGAGGGACAGAAAATGTCAGCCAGGAGCTCACCCCAGGCTTTATCTGCTCTTTTCTTTCCATTCTCCTCTTCTTCATAGTATTCTCTTTCTGATCGTATAAGACTCCGCTCGGCTGTCTTGGCCCTCTTTTGGGTGCTCTCATGGTATCCTGTGATTCTTCTATTACTATGCTAACCCCACGGTGTGATACTGTTTACATGGCTGCCTCCCCGCTAGCCTGACAAGCACATCTCCAGCACACACTAGGCACTCCATACATGTTTTCTGAAAGTGGAAATGGAAAGCACAGGACATGTTTGTTGGAAGAGCATGTATTTTTCCTTCTTTTAAGCACAAATTAGAACTTTGAGTAAGTGAACCTTGCTAGAGCGGCCAGATGGGAAAATGCCTAGTCCCCAACACTGAAGATAAGCCAGAGGCTTCCTGTTTAAGGTAAGAGAGGGGTCCACTGGCCTTCACCTGTCCATTTCCCTGATCATCTGCCCACAGGCCGGCCTACAATGCCATAAGGGAGAGCACTGAAGCCCATGGGCACCTACCTGTGATGCTGCCCAGCCAGTGGAACATGATGGAAAACCTGAAGAGCATTGAAAAGCTCTCCCACCTGCTGAGAGTCTGAGTTCATTGGCCTAGGGTGCAGCTCGACTTTTACCGTTCCTCAGGGGCTCTTACTGTGCAGCCAGGGCTGAGAAGTTCTTCCTGACCCTTCCCCCGCCCCTGCCCACCCGCACTCCTCTAGGCGTGTGGTGCTGTCCAAGGTAGCAGCTCATGCAGAACTCTGCCACTCCAGCATCTGCCCATGCCTACCATGGGCAGCAAAAGCCAAATCACACAGCTAACTGGACTGGAGGAAGCAACATCATCACATTCAATCTATCACGTGTAGCCACACGGAGCTAGTCAAATCTGAATTTTTTTTTTTTTTTCAGTACCGGGGTTTGAACTCAGGGCCTTGCACTTGCATGCTTTGCAAATGATGTACTACGGAGTTGCATGCCCCGCCCCATTCTTTTTTTTTTTTTTAACTTTTTTTTGAGACAGGGTCTCGCTAAATTATGCAGACTGCCTCTGATCTTGAACTTGTGATCCTCCTGCCTCTGCCTCCCAAATTGCTGGGATTACAGGCATGTGCCACTGTGCCCAGTTGTCAAATTTGAATTAATCAAAATGAAAAATTCAGTCCATAAGAGGCCAGAGAGTTGACACTATCAGCTTCATGGCACAGATGGTTCTGATCTAAATACTCAACTTGTTGGTGGTAGTGTAGAAGCAAACCAGGTAATCTGTAAACACAGGGCATGGCTGCGGTCCAGTAAAGCTTTATTTATAATTGTTTGCTGACCCCTGCCCTAAGACAATCAAATACCCTAAGATAAAACAAAATTGCATAATATAACTTCTATACACAGAGACAATGATTTAATTGGACCGAGAAGGTAAATATGCAACAAACAAGAAAATGAGGACCTGAATGAAGCTGAAGTAAGCCTTAAGGTACAACCTGGGAGTCATGGTAAGTTGTTGGATAAATCAGCATGTCAAGAACTAACATAAAATATTCACAGACTGAAAGTGGAATGGAGTCTCATGCCTCTATGATGGCTGTAGTCATGCCAAGACAGTAAGAAATAGATTATGTGGCTTCCAAAGGTTTTTTCTAGCTCTTAAGCCCTCAGTCCCAAACATGTCTGTCAGCTTGTCATGCTGTGGGGGCTTCCATGTTGCCGTGATGATGAAAGCTATGCCACTGATATTTTAGATACCAGCAAGGCCACCCATGGTGGACAGGTTTCAGCTGAGCTTCCAGACTAAGACAGATTAGGGAGAAGGACCCAACAGCCCACTCTTGAAACAATTAGCCATTGAAAACCATATGAATAGCAGAGAGGCACTGTCAACCACAGTACCAGAAAATGAGCCTCCCAGGTTGGAAGGCATTCAAAAGAGGACTGGGGAAAAGTTGCCTTCTCAAAGAAGAGTCAATCTTAGTGATAGGAATGGAGTAAAGCCCCTGGGACCTCCATCTGCTAATGTGGCATGACTTAAAATGAGAAGAAACACAGTGGCTGCAACAACAGATTCAAATATAAAAAAAGATCATGTGCATGGTAGAGTGCAGGGTAGTATTTCGTTGGGCTGTACTTAGGGTTGCTATGAGTGGGACCCAATGATGCACTTAACAACAACAACAAAAGGCCCTCAGTATGGGAGCATTTATCAATCCAAAGCAATCCTTTTTAATTTCCTATGTAAAAAAAAATAAGTTAAAACTTATGAATAAGAAGAAAGAAAAGAAAAATGGTGACAAAAAAGTTATCCTGAGCCAGAGACCATGAGAGGGACTTCACAAATATTGCCCAATAGCTAACAGAAAGCAAGATTTTTGAATTGCTATGTTTATGGCTCTTTAAGCAAACACTAACTTGGTTCAGAGGCCTCATCTTTAAAGATCACGATGTGCTTCTATCTGATCAATAATATCCTTTCCTCAAATCAGTTAATGGAAAATTTTTGTTTTTAATTTTACACACATAGATATACAATCAAACTTTTGGTATGAAGTGGCAAACCACTATTTTTCAAGTAAATCAATTTTTATGCTACATATAAGCTGAAATTAAAAATGGAGAAACACTAATCAAAATGTCACAGCAAAGATAATCAGCTTTCCCAAGAACAATTGTATTAGCAGCTGAAATTACAAGGAGCTATATATGGATCTTGGGAACATTGTACTGTCATTGACAAGACTGAAAAGTTTTCAAAATGCCACACTGGAAGTCAAGGGTATGTGGGAACATAATACCATTACAGAAGAAAAACTGTCACCTCATCTTAATAGCCTCACTACTGTATGTAGGTGTATTTTAGTGGTTAGTGTTTCTGTGGAAATACACTTAAAGTTTGAGGGAAACTAGAATTTAGAAATTCCAAAGCTATATTTCCCTTAGAAACTTCAACATAGTTATATTACAAATTTCTTCTAAATTTAATTACAAACACTTGTACTTTAGTAAAAAGTGATATTTCAAGTAGAAATATTGCTTTACAATAATATCAACATTTCTTACTTCACATCTATTCACTCATGAATCAACAGAAAATAATTTGAAGACTATTAACTAGCACAGTTTAAAAAACAACACTATTTTAGCTATATACAGTTCTAATTCATGTTTTAAAACTTCCAGTTAATGCTATTTAAAATATTTCTTTAACAGCTAAGTCATCATAAGTGTAAAAAAACAAAAACCCCAGGAAGATACCTACTTTGTTAAAATATAAAATAGTTGATAAATAATAAAGCTATGTTATTTTTGGAGACATTTGTATTTACACTCAGTTGATTATCATTATAATTCATTGTAATAGCTTCAGAGTTAAATAAAACCATTTAAACTACAGGGTAATTTCCTCTTCTGCCATAGTTAAACAAATTAGTTCTTAAGCTTTGTCCGCACTTGTCTAAAAGTATTGCATGACTTATAGTGTTTTCTCAAAGAGAATTCATCTTGCCCCTTTGTATTTCACAGACACTCTGTATCACTGTCCACAGAGCTGGAAGATTCTGCAGCCCCAATTTCTGAATGTATTAAGGATTTTTAGTATGTTAGACACAGCCCCTGGACTTTTTAAAGAAGGAAAGTGAGCATGATGGCAAGTTCTTGCCTCTTCTATTCTACCCGGTGAAGTCTTTGGATAAGTGCCTCATTTATATTTAGTTTGACCTTTAAGGAAAACTGAAATGTATATCCAAAATGAAACTAATTTTATTTCCTAGATTGTGCTGGGAAAAAATATTTCCAGCCTAAATTTTAAGATACCTCATTTTATATGAAATGTTTAAGACAATATTTATTTATTTATTTACTTATATTTTTGCTGTGGTACTGAGGATTAAATCCAGGGCCTCACGAATGCTAGGCACGTATCCTACTGCTGAGCCATACCCCAGCTGTTTTCCACATATTTTATTAAAAATATGTCATGAGCCATTTACAGGCAGAAAGTGATTTTGAAAAGACAAATAATTTAGGATTTAGTAAAAAGAAAATGTGAGGGGTTTATGAGATGCATATATATTTTTTGGAGCATTTGCCACTTATTTGCTGCAAACCAGTATGCAGAAGTTAGGAAGTAGTTAAAAGGGAAGGAAGCTACCGCTGGAGAAGTAATTTGTAGTCAGTCTCTGGGAAATGCACATTTCTTTGGGTACCAGGCTGCCTTTCCAAGGGCATTAACCTTCAGAGACCACAGGCTGGCAGTAGTGAGGTCTCTTCCAGCTTCAATGTACAGTGACTCCCTGCTCATCCACCAAGCTTCATCTGACACAGAAATCAACTGCTGTTAATTTCCATTTGTGTGCAATGCTGCAAGGTGGCCGAGTGTCTCAAGTCTGTAGATGTCCATCTATATGATACTATCACATTGCAATATGGCATGTGTGGTGGCTGAACATGTAGTCTGTCATTGCCTGGGTTCAGATTCTGAGATTCTGAACCAGTAGGGATTGTGGGTATAGTACCTACACAGAGGAACTATTGTGAGAAACAGGATAATACATGTGGAGCGTCAGCCAGGAACACTTGGTAAACGTTGGTTATTACTAGCTACTACATATACCTTATGTCAGTGTTTCCCAAAGTGAGTCCCAAGCCTACTTTCACAGGCAGTATTTTGCATCATGATCCATTATACACATATGTTGTTGTTGTTAGGTGCCGTCAAGTTGGGTCCAACTCATAGCAACCCTATGTACAATAGAATGAAACATTCCCCGATGTTGTGCCATGCCAGGTACTATTGTCAGCGTTTCTCTACTATTCACAGGGTTTTCAATGGTGGATTCTTTTGGGAGTGGATTGCCAGGTCATTCTCCCTAACCTGCAGCACCTGGTATTCTTAGGCAGTCTCCCATCCCAGGACTAACCAGGCCAATCCTGCTTAGCTTCAGCAATCAGGTGGAATTGGATGTCAGGGTACTATGGCTGCACACTTATACAATAAAACAAATAATGACCATGAATATATAATGCTGTCTACATATGGACTGGTCTGTGCAGAGTCAGGATTTAAACCCAGAGGTCCTGTTTCCCTAGTGCTCATAAACACTACTGTTCAGTGCCTTGTACCCTTGTCATTGTTGTTGTTAGGTGCCATCAAGTGATGTCCAAATCATAGTGACCCTCATAGGTTTTTCAATCACTGATTATTTCAGGATTGCCTTGGGAATGGATTGACACATCCTTCTCCCATCTTTGTGGTGCTGGTAATCAAACTCAGGACCTTAGAGACTGCAGAGTGGCACTCTATCAACTGAGCTAAATCCCAGCCAACCTTGTCGTTAGTACATATGAAAGAACCAAAAGTTTCATCCAACGCTAGTAATCCTCACTAAGAAGGATGCAGAGAAATCACTTCTATTGTATATAAATTGTTTCAGAAGGAAAATACTGATCCTCATCTGTTAAAGTTATTTCAAGACCCAAGACATGCAGTTTGAAAAATATTATAGTGCAGCCAGGCGTGGTGGCGCACGCCTGTAATCCCAGCGGCTCAGGAGGCGGAGGCAGGAGGATCACAAGTTTGAAACCAGAGGCAGTCTGCGTAACTTAGCGAGACCCTGTCTCAAAAAGTAAAAAAAATGGGCTGGGGGTGCAGCTCAGTGGTCCAGCACTTGCAGAGAGCATGCAAGTGCAAGGCCCTGGGTTCAACCCCCAGAACCACCAAAAAAATAAATAAATATATATATATATATATATAAATATAAAATTCTGTATGAAAAAAAGTTTTTGAATACTCCAAAAAAAAACCCAAATATGGTGGTACATGCCTGTAATCTCAGCAACTCAGGAAGCAGAGGCAGGAGGATTGCAAGTTTCAGGTTAAAGGCAGCTTCACAAGACGTTGTCTTAAGATTGGTGTTGTTGTTGTTGTTGTTAGGTGCCATCGAGTTGGTATCTGACTCATAGCGACCCTCAGGGTTTTCAATGGCTGACTGTTTCAGGATTCCCTTGGGAGTGGGTTGCCAGGCCCTTTTCCCATTTTTGCGCTGCTGAGAATTGAACTCCGGACCTCAGAAACTGCAGTGCAGCACTCTACCAACTGAGCTAAATCCCAGCTCTGTCTTAAGATAAAAAGTTTTAAAAAGGGGCTTGGGGTGTGGCTAAATGGTAGAGCACTTGCAAAGTATGCACAAGTCCCTGGATTCAGCCCCTTGTTATTGTTGTTAGGTGCCCTCAAGTCAGTGTCCAACTTATAGCAACCCTATGTACAACAGGAGAAACAGTATTGTTAGTGCTTCTCTGTTATTCATAGGGTTTTCAATGGCTGATTTTTTTGGGGGAGTGGGTACAGCCCTTTAGTACAACCAAAAAAAGAAAACACCAGCAAGGATTTAAAAACAAAGTTATAAATAAGTATATGTACCTCATTTCAGAGGCTTTACCATGCTATTGGGAGCATTTTATTAGTAGTAGTATTGGAATCATTAGCATTATTATTATATTATATGGAACATTTCCTAAATTTATTCAAGCAACTCTATCACTTTGTGAGATGGACATTAATTTGGAAAATGTCATCCTAGCCTGTTAATATCTTCAGGGCAGAGGCAATATTAGGGTTATTTTAATCTAGACTTTAGTTAGTATACCCAAACACATTTGAAAAAGTATTAAATAATTGACTCCGGAGAGTTACCTCCCAGAGGAGGGGAATCTCCAGGACTCTGAGCTCTGGCCAGAAGAGAGGAATCATAGATTCCTCAGTGCGGTGAGGAAGAGCTACTTACCCAAGAAACAAGAGATGCAGTGTCTTAAAAAATGGTCCAAATAATGGTTTTAATCAAAGCTGTCGAAATAATGGTTTTAATCAAAGCATGTTAGTTTAAAAATGGAAACAACATGGTAAAAGTTAAATCAAATCCCATTTTAATAGCTTTCCTACCAATAATGGTAGGTTGTGTTTTGAGTGCCTTTGGTAACCCTCACAAGCTGGGCTGAGCAAAGAGATCTGGGTTTGGGAGCAAGGGGAAGAAGCCAGACAAGAAGGGCCCAAGAAGGCAGAGTCTTCAGCTTTTAGCGGCTCCTTCAGCCAGGGGTCCCATTTGTCAGGCTTTTCACAGGGCCTCTGTGACTGTATGGAGGCTGAGAGAAACCACCTACTTCCTACCTTTCTCCAAATCTCTCCTTACCACCTTAAAAAATTACCAAGTGCAGAAACCAAATTGAAGAATGATTGATCTGTAATGTGCAAAAGAGAAAAATAATGCTCAAAGATCAGAAACATACACAGAACCTAACATCCAAACAACTCTGGATGATGTTTATTTTGGGACTACAAGACATGGAAATTAAAAGGGCAAACTGTTTTTAAAGTAGAATTGAACTTCAGCATAAAGCACTTTCTGCAGGGTAAATGCAAGTGCTTTTTCATAAAACAGGATGAGTGAGTTAAATCTTAAATCCAGGACTACCAATGCCAATTTCTACTTCCTTCTAATTAAGGGATAACTGCCACTAAGTATATCTTTATAGGAAATGCGTGGAGAGAATTTGGAGCTGCACATCCAATATGGTAGCTACTGGCCCTGGGTGGCTATTTAAATTGATTAAAGCAAAATAAAATTTAAAATGCAGTTCCTCAATTGCACTAGCCACATTTGAAGTGCTCAGTAGCCACACGTGGCTCATGACTATCATATTAGGTGGATTTAGAGAACATTTCCATCACAATAGAAAGTTCTACTAGATAGCACTGACCCAGAAAAATCTACTTATAGAAGTTAAAAGGGAAGCCATTCATTTCTTGCTTGGCAAAAGAATCCAAGACCTACCTACCAGAGATAGATTGACTCAGAACAGTGTGGGGATGAATTTGACAGCAAATGCCAAAGATTCCATTATTGTCTTAAAATAGCATCCCAACTGTCCCGCTAAAATCTCTTTGGGTTAAGACTTTCCATTGTCACCGTTATTTTTTCAAGATCCAAACATATCAGAAAATATTTGGTGATAACAATGACTTCTTAAAGTTCCAGTGATTTATGAGCTAGATGGAAAGTGATTAGAGCAACTTACAAAAGTAAAAAAATAAAAATGCATGGCATTGTCAACTCCAGGAATAAGTTTATAGTTAAAATAAGTAAAACTGTTTTACTCTTTGTTATTTGTTGTTGTTAGGTGCCGTCAAGTCGATATCCGACTCATAGCGACCCTCATAGGGTTTTCATTGGCTGACTGTTTCGGGATTGCCTTGGGAGTGGATTGCCAGGCCCTTCTCCCATTTTTGCGGTGCTGGGAATTGAACTCGGGACCTCAGAGACTGCAGTGCAGTGCTCTACCAACTGAGCTAAATCCCAGCCCTGCTTTATCCTTAGATAAGGAAAATACTTATTACACACCTGGGTCTACTCCCTTTTCATGAACTTTCATGAATTTAGAGCCAGATTTAGTAATACTTGGACTTTGTAGCATGTTTCGGGAACTTTATTGTAAATCTGATTTGTGCGTCACAAGACCCTAATCATCACCAAGTCCTGATTTTGAGTGCTGCAGATTCTTCTCAGGAAGGGGAACATTGCCAGTTCTCGTCTATCATGTCAGTGTTTGTCTTGTTTAGCTGGCTACTGATCTGATCCCAAATGGTCTGACTGCAGTGACACATATGGCTAAGACTGCAGAGGTCAATTTGCCTTTCCTCTTTCATGACTCCAGGCTCCCTGCTCAGTTGGCCACTGTACTGCAGAGAGGGGGGCAATAGGGAAAACTAGGAATGTAAAGCAAAGTATGTTCCCTCTTGACAGTCACAAAGTGGGTAAAGTGAGCACAGAAAAACCCCGCAAGGGCGCTGTGAACGTGATTATGGCAGTTCTGAAACAAAGGCCAAATATAAAGCATTATGTTCATGAAAAAAAAAAAAAAAGACTACATAGAACAAACTATCTCCCTCCCAAAGTAACTTGTGTAAAAGGCATTTAATGAGAAATACATGAATTAGGCAATTGCTATCAAGACATTGTAGTGCCAATTTAAATAATAAAAACATTGCATGAAGCTAATGGCAGATTATAATAAACACGCATTTTTCAAATAGTTTAATATGTTCAATCAGTGTCCTAACATCAGGCAATCAGTCAGGGTTAGCAAAACTTCTTTACACTTATTTACCAAGTCCAGTTTGTGAGCATCCAACTTGGGGAATTTGCAAAATTTTTTTTATTAATTAATGTCTAAATAAAGGACAAACCATTAAAATTCCTATGTTCATGACTTGAAGATTAAACTCACATTTCTAGTTCATTAAGAAACGACAGCTATAGTTAATCTTGGAAACATGGTGTCTCCAGGACACATACAAGAAAGAGTTGGGGATTTAATGCCTAAAAGTTGAGATTGTAAAATTCCTTGAATTGCACATATTGCAATTTTCCCTTTAAATAGAAACTTTAAGTAGGTCAGTTTACTAACTTCTAACCATGGAGTTTATACATCCACATTCGCCTACCCCATTTATGTACTTCAGAATGGAGTTACAGCCCTGGATTATTAAAATCTGTTTTCGATTCACGTAGAGAATTGAGGAAGCAGAAACTAATATTGTCCTTTAGGCTTTGCTATTGTAATAGATCCAAGAACTGTTTTGTTCTGTTCTGATTTGTAGCATCTCACCAGCGTATTTGGTTCCCTAACAGGACCACGCATGTAGGAAGTCAGAATGGGATGGCACAGGGAGACGTCTAGCTTCTATTCCACCTGGATTATGTTCTCACATTACCCGTCACAATCCTGGCTCCGCCGTGAAAGGTCTGACCAGAATAAATCCGACGAAAAAGATCAGTAAAGTGTTTGGGATATAATAAAGTGGAGGAAGAGGTGGACAGAGACGGAGGCGTAGGGAATAAAGGAATATGAATTTAAAATGGGAAAACCCTCATTCTCCCTTTGATTCAGTTAAGGAGGGGAAAATCACTCAACAAGGGCTCTCTCCATACCCCAAGCCAATCATATTACTACAATGTATGACCAAAGAGCCTCGGTAACCCACCCACGGCGGCCTCCCGAGAAACCGAAAATCCCATTTCTTCCCAAGCGTGCGCGCCCAGGAAAGGAAAGCAAGACTGCGTCGAGTAGAGGGCGGTGCACAGGGCAAAGCAAGTTAGTGCCTCTTTGCCAGATCCCCCGCTTCCCCAACTGGCCAGACTTGACCAGCGGCAAAGTGAACGCAGAACAGCAGAGAGACCACGAGGTCAAACTTGGGGTGGCTTCTCCCCAGAGCCCACCCGGTAACTGCGGGATGGGGCGGCGGGCGGGAACACCTGTCAACGGGCCGGCTGGGGCCGCAGCGGGAGGGCGGCGCGGGGGCTCCGCGGGCAGCACTGCAGCGACCGGGACGGGGCGCGCCAGCTGGGCGCTCGGGGCGCACGGCCCCGAACCTGCACCGACTCGCGACCCGCTCGGGAGGATGCGCTCGCGGGGGCCCGCGGCGCTCCGGGAAGGGGGCCGGAGCCGAGCGGGGCCCCGCAGCCGGGCGGACCCGCCGCCGAGCCCCGCTGCAGCGCCCGCCGCCCGGCTCGCTGCCTCCGGACAGAGCGCGAAGCCGGGCCGGACGCCCCCTGGCTGCCCGGCGGCCCGGGCGGAGGAGGGGGCGCCGCGCCTACCTGCTCCGGTGCGGCGGGCCGCGGTCGCCTCGCGGGGCCGTGACCTGCGCCGGCGGCGGCGGCGGCTGCAGCGGCAGGCTCGGCGAGGAGGGCGCTTCCTTCAGGAAGGGGTGGGATCTGCCCGCCCGGCCTCCCGGATCCCTCCCGCCGCGCCGCGGCCCGCCCCCGACTTATCCTGGGGTCCCCGCTGCGAGTCTTACCCGAGAGAACAGAGACCCCTAGCTCTGCTTATGTCACCCCGCCTCCCGGGGCCCCTCAATAGTCACCCAGGGCCGGAGCCGGGTGTAGACGGTCGAACCGCTTCCTTCCAAAGCCTTTGTGGATGCGTTTCCCTGGCGCTCCTCACCCAACAAAAGGCAGGACGGTATCTGGGATCCTCCGCCTGGTGGTTATTTATTCCTGACCTGTTGTAACCTTCTGGCTGGCTCCCTTCTGTCCATACACCTAGGGTTTCTGCACATAGCAGCTAAAATTCATTTTCATGCCCACAGGCTGAATGTAGTTCTCCGCAGCTCGGTGCTCTCCCGCGGTTTTCTTTCATCATACTGAACAAACACAGGGACAAGTTCTGACCCTGGCAATGAACGGAGAGCTTCGAGGCCACCCTCCCAGAGCCAGCTTGCTCGTGTCCTCCGTTGTCTCTTCTGAGTCCGTCACAAAATTGTATTCATCAGCATTGTAATCGCTTCCCCCACCCCAGACCCCAAACTTGAAGTGGCCCCATGTCAATGATCCCTACCAGCAGTGTAGATCAGTGCCATTTCTATAGCACAATCATGGCTAACTTATGTTCCAGATGCAGCCTTACTGACCTCCCGCAGTAGGCCCTTGGTTATCATTCTGCCTTAGTCAGTCTGACTGCCATTATCCTGCAAGGCTTCCTACCTCCCCTATCTCCTTTAAATTGTTGCCTCTCAAAGCATGCGTTTCAATGATTCTTCATCACTTCAACCTATTCAGGTTCTCCAATTCAACATTCTCTTCTAGAACTCTCTGTACCCCTATAGAGCTTGTGATCATTGTCTAATTACCTACGGGGGTCTTGCTAGGTAGTCCAGGCTGGCCTGCAGGTTTAAATCCCCTTGCCTCAGCCTCCCTCATAGCTGAGATTACAGGCATGTGGCCCTGTGCCCAGCTTGTTGTTGTTGTTAGGTGCCGTCGAATCGGTAACCGACTCATAGCAACCCTCTGTACAACAGGGGAAACACTATTGTCTGTGCTTCTCTGCTGTGCATAGGGTTTTCGGTGGCAGATTGATTTTTGGGAGGGGGTTGTCAAGTCCTTCTCCCAAGCCTACAGCTTCTGGTGTTCCCAGGCGGTCTCCCATCCAGGTACTAACCAGGCCCGACCCTGCTTAGCTTCTGAGATCTGACGGGATCGGATGCCACAGAGCTATGGCTGCAGACTTGTGCCCAGCTAGGGCATCTGTATTTTGATGAAGAACCACATACAGTTACTGCACGGCCATAAAGGAGTCACTTCCTTTCTTGGGAATAGGCTCTCCAATTTGTAAAAGTCCCTTGCTCTTCTTTTCTCTGTGGAAAGATTGAGAACTCTTGCATCATGTTTAATTTATTTGAATTTTTTCATTTTAATTTAGAGCTAGGCCCACTTTTGCTTAAGGAAACCAACTTGAGTTTGGGAGGATAGCAGCTCAGTGCCATTTGTCAGCAGTGCTAAATCTCTGCCACCTTTATCTCCAAAATGTCCATCCAAATCAACTCAAAAAGTGAAATGAGTTACATTCATGACACTGATATTGACAGCTTGGAAAAGTATGTTAAAATGCTAGCCATGAAAGAGACTTAGTTGCTGTAAACAGATTCTATTAATATTGTGAGACTTCTGCTCTATTATCTAGAGCTCAAGAGAACTGACGATAAAAGATAAGCTCACCTGTGCTTTTATCTTTCTTTTATTAGTCTTGGTATGCTATCCATTAAAATCTGTTGTCTACCATGTATTCAATATGACCTCAGGTATTTTAAAGGATATATGAGTATAAGTAAGATCAAAATAGTATTCTAATGCCAGACATGGTGGCACATGCCTGTAGTCCCAGGACTCAGGAGGTAGAGGCAGGAGGATTGCAAGTTTGGGGCCAGCTTGTGCTACCTAGTAAGACCTTGTATCAAAAAAAAAATTATTATTGCAGAACTGATTGTGTTTTAATAAGAATGTGTGTAAAGATTCATCCTGTTCCTTTTAAATGACCTGTTGACAGAGTTCCAAAATGTTTCAGGCTGTGAGGAAAGGGCCAAGCAGAGAAGTAAAGACCAAGTGGGAAGAATCAACGTTTAAGCCCTGGAGATACAAGCTAGCCACAATGTTTGTGGGGTAGGACAGAGATCAATATTCAGGGACACCATCATTCTATAGAACCACAATGTGGTATAAGGATTTGCACACCATCTTGCTCTACAAGTCTGCTGACCTAACTCTGATGAGCAGCAAGTAGGGGGCTTGGGTTGTCTGATATAAGTGATTTTGTTATCTAACTGAAATCTTGACAGAACATTTAGAATTACAAAGAAATTCTATATTCTTATTCATTGTCTTTCTCTTGGGCAGCCAATTTGTTGTTTAGGATTCAAATCACTTCCCTTATTTATTTGAAAAAAACAGTCTTGAGCAGCACATCTCATAAATAATATTCCCATGGATTCTGGAAATCCCTGCTGCTGGTAAAAATTGCAATGAATCCCATTATAATGAAAACCACTGTATAACAAGGCTGTTGCCAACCCTTATCTAACAATGGTAATTCAACAACTGTACAAAGTTTATTGAAATTGCATTTGATCTTTACCAAAACCTACCTATTAAAGAAAAGCTTGCAGGAGTGACTGGAAAGAGAATGAGAATACATTTCATAATAAGATGTTAAACAGAAGCTATTATTTTACTCCCATTTTGACAGTCCCCAGATAATCGTTGTCAACACCTTCACATTCCCTACAAGTTTCTGGGTTACCCCATAGGATTTGCAAAGGAGCTTTCCTCCAATCTTTCACTTACCTAATGGATATAAAACAGTGGAAGTGGGTGCTGCTGTGGATTAGAGAAGTTTTCCTTGGATGTCATAGGTGCTCTGAGAGGCCCCTCCTTTGCGTCCGCAGCAGGAGGGCAAAGGCAGCGTTTCTCACCTCACATCTGGTGAGAGGGACTTGAGGCAGATCTCTCAAAGACCTCCATATGTTTTCTCTGCAGTTTGGCAAGCAACAGATACTGGTGTCTGGCTCATGCCTGAGAAACCCAAACTGGCAAAAGTGGCCTGAATGTCAAATAGAGACTGTGGTGATAGAAGAAATTTACTCCTACAGGAGGTGAGTCTAAAAGAGTGACACAGTGCAGGATTGATTGTGAGCCCACTTAGGATTGCCTGGAAAGGCAAAGAGACCTCCGCAGAAAGCAGCTAGATGTTTGCTTTTGGATGCCCAGAGTCTGAGGAAGATGCTAAAGCAAACTGTCAGAGGCAAAACGAACATCTGATACCAAGGGAAAGAATGGGTGGTGAGCCCATAAGAGGCCCCTGAAAGAAGATGGAGACATTTGCCAAGGACAGAAGTAGCCAGACATCTCCAAAATCCCTCTATCCCCTTGGCAACCTGGGGAGGGCAAAGGTAGAAGAGAAATGCCAGGCCAGGAACCCACCCTCACTTCCCTTTCCCACTGTACCAGACATATTAATTACTAAAATGTCTGTATTTGGGGCTAAATATAGCCAGAGGCCTTTTTATTACTTGACAGTGACCCGAAAAGTCACAAAGCCTGTGTATTTGTTCATCCAAGGGGCTGGAAAGCAATCAGCCCTAAGGAGCAGGTTTGAACAGGGCCGACAGAAGAGAATTAAACTGTTTTGTGATTATACTCAGGCATCCCACTAGGTCAGCGTATCAACTAGAAGCCATTCTATCTCCTACCTTAAACCTCTGAGGATATCTCCTCAGGCTTCTTACCTGAATTATAAGTAAGTGATATGTGTCAAGAAATCCCTTTTGTGTGTATATAAATTATAATTTAAGCTTTCCAACCAGAAAGTTAGAAGGAACGATACTGGATTAAAAGAACTGGCGTTCTAAATGTTGGCTTAAACTTCTATTAAGTAGCCTTTCACAGAGGTCTCTTCTTTTCTCAAGGGCTCAGATTAGGTGATGGTGAATGTCTCCTTCAGTCAGAAAATTCTATTTTAAAAAGGCTACAGTACAGTGGAGATCAAGGACCAATCTTTCAGGCTCTGCTTCACTGGGCAATCAGCCTTCACACCAGCATGTCTGGTGTAGTGGTTTGGAATGAGAAGGAAGAAGTATTCCCAAAAGAAAGTCCTGACAAATGCGCTGGTGCCTGCCTTTGGAGGCCAACATGTGGCTAAGGTTGATATGATTACCTTGGTGACAGTCTCCACATTATGTACTTGGCAATTGTAACCTGGGAATCCCCAAGCAGTTTCCCATATTCTCTTGAGTGCTGGTATTATCTCTCTCGCTCTCTCCTCCTCCAGTAGGAGAGGCAGAGTTGCAAAGTGTCCATGACTGGTATTTCCAGGGAGCACCTTGAATAAAGGGCAGATTCCATGTTCTAAAATTCACTGTAATTCCATTTTCCCCATGTTGACTAAGAGATTGTCATTTGTTGTAAGAACATAAGCCAAAAAAAGGGTGAGCAGTTTTGATTTCAATCAATCTCCTCTTTGGACCTTTCGCCAATGTGCATTAAGTATATGGAAAGCATCCATTATTTACTTAATTTAAAAAATAGCTTCTAGATTAGAGAGCTAAAGGTGAATCATTTTATAGTATGCTTATTCTTTTTCATCACAAATGCCTTCTTTTGAGGGATTTACGCAAGTCTTAGTCTCTCATAGTTCTAATCAGGAGACATTTATTGCCCCACTCTGCTGCCTGCCACCCAGCTGCTCTCATCTTTATCTTGAGACCTCACCATGATCCAGCAACTAAAGAGTTAAAGAGACCTCCTGGATTCTGCTGGGGTGAGTGCACAGGCCAGTGTCTAACAGGTTAGTTCCTTTTCTGCACTATTTGCTAAATATCTTAAATATCGCCCCTGGAGGGAGGATCTTTGAAAACATTCTCCACTTCACTCTACAAAAATTTACCTTTTTTATGTTCTACAATCCTCTCTTCTCCTTGCTTCTCCTGTCCTCCTTCCTCCCTCCCTGCCCCACTTTAAGAAGATCTGAGGGCTCCTTCTTTACTTCCAAGCCTAAATCTACCAGTTGTTATTCTTTATCCTGTCCTCTCCCAATACTCTCTCTTGTTGTTATTGTTAGGTGCTGTTGAGTCAGATCCAACTTATAGTGACCCTATGTACAACAGAATGAAACATTACCCAACACAGTGCCATGCACACAGTCTTTTTTGTTTGAGCCCATTGTTGCAGACACTGTTTCTTCTCACTTTGAGTTGTGCCATATCAGTAAAAGGAGGTTCCAGGGGCTTTACTCCATTGCTATCATTAAGGTTGACTCTACTTTTAGGAGGGCTAGGATTTAGCTCAGTTGGTAGAATGCTGCGCTGCAGTCTCTGAGGCTCTGAGTTCAATTCCCAGCACAGCAAAAATGGGAGAAGGGCCTGGCAATCCACTTCCAAGGCAATCCCGAAACAGTCAGCCATTGAAAACCCTATGAGGGTCGCTATGAGTCGGATACCGACTCGACCCCACCCAACAACAACAACAACTACTTTTAGGAGGCAACTTTTCCCCAGTTGTTTCTTGAATGCCTTCCAGCCTGGGGAGCTCATTTTTCAGGACTATGTTTGACAGTGCTTCTCTGCTATTCATAGGGTTTTCAATGGCTAGTTGTTTTGGGGGGGGCTGGGATTTATCTCAGTTGGTAGAGCACCTCTCTGCAGTCTCTGAGGTCCTGCGTTCTATTCCCAGCACCACAAAAAATGGGAAAAGGATGTGGCAATCCACTCCTGAGGCAATCCTGAAACAATCAGCCATTGAAAATCCTATGAGGGTCGCTGTGAGTCAGACATGACTTGACGGCACCTTACACCTAACAACAACAACAACAATTGTTTCAGGAGTGGGCTGCTGGGTTCTTCTTCCTAGTCTGTCTTAGTCTGGAAGCTTAGTTGAAACCTGTACACCATGGGTACCCCTGCTGGTATCTGAGATACTGGTGGCATATCTCTCAGCATCACAGCAACATGCAACCCCCCATAGCATAACAAGCTGATAGACACTTGGGGGATACTCTTTCTTATGAGTAGCTAATCCCTCCCTCTCAAGTGGTTCTTTCTCTTAGTTTACAACAACTGCATTTCCTCCATCCTAAAAACACCTTCCATAGATCCTGCTCTCTTAGTCCAACTCCTATTTCTTCACTTCCCTTCAATGAGAAATTTCTCAAAAGTGTGGGTTTTGCTCACTACTTCCTTTTACCTCCAGTCTCTGTAATACTTTCAGCTCCAGGCAGCCTGGATTTCCTACCTCCTCTATTGCAATGCTCCCTTGTATTCCACAGTGAATGGCCTCCTAGGCACAGAGCTCTACTGACTTCTGAAGGGACTCCTGCTCCACCTTGCATTTCTCTTTGGGCACCATTTCACTGATCCTTTGGCTCCTGGGGTGTCTTTGCATTCTCCTGGCTTTCTTCTTGCTCTCTGCTTCCTCTAATACTCCCTTCCAGGAAGCTGCCCTTAGGTGGATGTGATCCTCCATATCCTGCACTTGCTCCTTTTCCTCGGATACTGTGGTGTCTCTCTCTGTGTAATGTTACCTCTTTTCCAGATGACTTCCCAAACCACTCATCCATCTTGGGTCTTTATCTATGAGCCAGCCAGTGCCGTTTTTCTTCATGTGATCTCATCTTCATAGAGTAATTAGGTCCTATTTCTTACTCATACTTTTACAATGTCTTTGGAATCTCTTCTTTTGGTTTGTACTCTTTTAGGGCAAGACTTCCTCCCCTTAGTACATCTGATTGCCTTACTTCCTTCTCTTGGCATCCACTCCCTATTCTAATCTCCTTTTCTTACTGTCTCCTACTGTTTTTTTTTAATGATTTTCTCCTCTCCTCTCCTTCTTCCTTCCTTCCTTCCTTCCTTTCTTTCTTTCTTTATTTCTCCTTCACTTCCTTCCTTCCTTTCTTTCCCCTCCCTCCCTCTCTTTCTTTCTTTCTTTCTTTCTTTCTTTCTTTCTCTCTCTCTCTCTCTCTCTCTCTCTCTCTCTCTCTCTCTCTCTTTCTTTCTATTTCCCCTTCCTTCCTTCCTTCCTTCCTTCCTTTCTTCTCTTTTCTTGTCTTTTTTATTTTTTATAAGTTCCATGTAGTTCAGGCAAGAGGCTGGTCTGGAACTTACTATGTAGCCCAGGCTGATTTTGAACTCACAATCCTTCTGCCTCAGCTTCCCTAGTGTTGGAATTATAGGCATGTGCCACCATGTCTGGCTTGTGTATCTTCTTTGGAGAAATGTCTATTCATGTCCTTTGCCCATTTTTAAATTGGGTTATTCAGCTTTTAACTATTTAGTCGTGAGAGTTCTTCATATGTAAGGTGTGAACAACAAATATGGTGAATAATGCCGAGTGCCATCTAACAGAAAGGCAGGGATCTTCACTAGGGGAAGTTGCAAGCAGCACATAGAACTTAAGTAACAGTGTGTGACAACTTTCATCCTGTTCAGTATAGTCAGTCATGTGTGAGCTACAGTTGAGAGGAAGTGTGTTTTAAAGTGGTGGTAAATAAAGGATCACAAACAACACTTCTTGTATGGCAATTTCTGTCAAATAAATGTTAGAATGTGTCGTCTTCTACCTTATTCACCGGATCTGGCAACACAAGACTTCTGGCTCTTCCCCAAAGTCAAAATAACCATGAAAAATAAACAGTTCGAATCAATTCAAGACATCAAGGCAGCCAGGGCAGCACAACTAAAGACACTCATGAAAGAGGAATTCCAGAACTGCTTCAGAAAGTGGTAAGAATGATGGGATAAGTGTATTCAAAACCAGTGGGCATATTTTGAGGGAGATTAATGGCAACATGTCTTTTACTGTCATAAGATTTTTTTTATTTAAATAGTCACCATATTTTGGGGTCATACCTTATATTTTAGATACTTTTCAGACACAGTATATGTTTGCAAATATTTTCTCCCATTCTGATGGCTGTCTTTTTATTTTCCTCATGGTATCCTATGAAGCATTGTTGTTGTTGTTAGGTTCCATCAGGTCAGATCCAATTCATAGTGACCCTATGTACAACAGAACAAAACACTCTCCAACACTGTAGCATGTATGGCACTATGTCAATGCTTCTCTGCTATTGGTAGGGTTTTCAATGGTTGTTTCCGGATTGTTTCCTGAATGGGTTGCCAGGTCCTTCTCCCATTTTTACAGTGTTTCGGATTGAACCCAGGGCCTCAGAGCATGCAGAGCAGCACTTTACCAACTGAGCTAAATGTTTTTAATTTTGATGAACTACAAATTACCTATTTTTTCTTTTGTTGTTTATGTTTTGGGTGTCATATTTAAGAAGACTTTGCCTAGCCTGAGGCCACTATATTTACTCTTTTATTTTCTTCTAAAAGTCTTATAGTTGCAGCTCTTATGTTTATGTCTGCTTCATTTTGAATTCTTTTGTGTATGATATGAGGAAGCAGTCTACCTTCATTCTTTTGCAGGTAGCCGTCCAGTTCGCTCAGCACTATTTGTTGAAAAGACTATTTTTCCCCATCAAACGGTTTTGGAACCCTTGTTGCAAATCAATTAAGTGCAAATGTGAGAGTTTATTTCTGGGTTCTTATTTCTATTTCATTGATCCATATGTCTATCTCATGCCAGTACCACACTATCTTGATTACTGTAGTAGGCTTTGAAATCAGAATATATGAGTCCTCTGTGTATTAGTCAGCTCTAGTTCCTGTAGCAGAAAAAACAACCCAAGCAAACTTATAGGGGAAAAGGTTCACTGGGAGCTCAGGAGTTAGAAAACCACTCTATAATGGTGGCAGGCCCTGTTGTGCATAACCTCACAGCATAGTAGACCAGGAACAGAAAGGGAGACCCAAGCCTTGGGTGGAGGGGGGACCTCCAAAGGCCCACTCCCAGGGAGCTACTTCTCCCAAAGTTTCACAACCTCCAAGGGCAGTGCCACTAACTGGAGACCCAACAACATGACTTTTAGGGGACAATTTACACCCAAACCATCACACTCTGCTAGGGCATGAATGTGTCCCCCGCAAATGTATGTATTGGAAACTGAATGCCCAATTCAATAGTGTTGGGAGGTTGGTCATCATGGAAGATAACTAGGCCAGAAGGGCTATGCCCTCAAGAATGGACTAATGCTGTTGTCATAGCACAGCAGAATGGCCTCACTAGATGCCAATCTCTCATTCTTAGGCTTCCTAGCTCCCAATACCATGAGCCAAAAATTTTTTGTTTGTTATAAATGATCTAGTCTGTGGTATTCTGTTATAGCAACTCAAAACACGCTGAGATGACCTCCAACTGTGTTCTTCCTTTTTGAGATTAATTTTGGTTGTTTGTTTCTTAGTTTTGTTTTCAGATTGCTCATTGCTGATGTTTAGAAACATAGTTGATGTTTCTATATCGATCTTATAACCTGCACTTGCTGACCTGATTTGTTAGTTCTGTTTTATATCTGTATTCCTTAGGATTTTCTGCAAAGAGAAGTAGTTTCATATCTTCCTTTCGATCTGGATGCTTTTATTTTCTCTTTCTCTTGACTAATTGTCCTGGCTAGAACCTCCAACACAATATTGAATAGAAGTGACAAGAGTGAACATCCTTATCTTGCTCCTGATCTTAGGGGGAGTACACATTCATCTTTTGCCAAGGAATATGATGTTAGCTGTTGGATTATTTTGTTGTTGGCCTTTATCAAATTGGCAAAGTTCTCTTCTCTTCTAGGTACTGAGTGCTTTTGTCATGAAGGTATGTTGGATTTTGTCAAATTTTTCTTTGCATCTATTGAGATCATGTTGTTGTTGTTGTTAGGTGCCATCAAGTCGGTATCCGACTCATAGCGACCCTCTATACAACAGGGGAAACACTATTGTCGTGCTTCTCCGACGTGCATAGGGTTTTCAATGGCAGACTGATTTTTAGGAAGGGGTTGCCAGGTCCTTCTCCCAAACCTACAGCTTCTGGTGTTCCCAGGCGGTCTCCCATCCAGGTACTAACCAGGCCTGACCCTGCTTAGCTTCCAAGATCTGACAGGATCAGATGCCACAGGGCTACCGCTGCAGGCATTGAGATCATAGTTCTGTTTTTATTCTGTTAATATGTTGTATTACATTAATTGTTTTTAAGATGTTAAGTTGACCTCACATTCCTAGAATAAATCCCAGTTGGTCATGGTGTACAATCTTTTTACTGTTTTGCTACATTTGGTTTGCTAGCATGTTGTTAAAGGATTTTGCATCTATACTCACAAGACATATTGGTCCACAGGCCTTCTTTTCCTTTGATATTTTTGTCTGGTTTTGGTATCAGCATAATACAGGCCTCAAAAGCTGAGCTGAGCCTGGCATAGTGGCACATACCTGTAATCCCAGCACTTGGGAGGCTCACGCATGAGGATTGTGAGTTTGAGGCCTTCCTAAGCTACATAGCCTGACTGACTCAAGAACAAAAACAATCAAATAAAAGAAAACTGAGCTGAGCTAAGTAGTTGTTTAAAACTTTACTAATATTTCATAATTTGGATGTATCACAGTTTATATAACTATAGCTCTATGGACAAATGTTCAGGTTGTTTCTCTTTTTTACCATGATTAACAACATATAACATATATACACTTAAATACTTGTGATTTTATTTCTGAAAGAAATTCCTAAATGTGAGATGTATATTTTTAGTGTCCATAGTTATTTCCAAATCTTTCCAAAAAGGTTATAACAATTTTAACTACTGTGCAATGTATGAAAATATGTTTCTCTACACCTCATCAAAACCAGTTGTTATTATTTTTAAGGATTTTAAGGTAGCCAGTTTGATGCTATCTTTTCATTTCTCAATTTTTTTCTATTGGATAATTTTGAAATCTTTACATAATAGGGATCATAATCCCTTTTCTGTTTATATCTAACAAGTTCTTTTCAGTTTTTCTTTTTTTTTTCCTTTGGCTTTGATTTTTTGACACAAAATATTTTCAGTTTAAGGCCAGCTATTTATCTTTCTCTCTTTTTAAAAATGGCATCTGAGTCTCCAAGTTCACTTGGAAATGTTTCTTTCAGCTGAAGTTAGTCAGATATTCTAATTTTTCCAATATTTTTATCGTGTGTTATTTGCTTTTCTTTTAATTTACTGACATTTTTGGATTTAAAAATTTACGTTAAAAGGGAGGGGGTCAAGCTAATTTGGCTTCCTTCCAGCTTTATTGATAATTATGCCACCATTTTTTGTTAAACAAACTACTTTTTTTTTTCTTTCCTTGGGGCAGGGTCTTATTGTATTGCCCTGGCTAGTCTTTAGCTCTCAATCTTCCTGCCTCAGCCTCCTGAGTAGCTGGGATTACACTCCTATGCCACCCATATCCACACCCAGCATAAACTACTTCATGATCAAATTGTCACCTTTGTCATGAGTTAATTTCAATATCAACTTAGATTTATATTCTGTTAGGGTTCTCTGTGCCAATATCATTCTATTTTGAATAATTTTAATAAAGTAAGAAAAATTCTCCCTTGCTATTCTTCCTTTTCATAAATTTTTTCCATGCCCTTAGACATGATGTAAACTTTCGCCTCCTCAGGTTTCTTCTGCTATACAGGAGCTGTGCAGTTTGGGTGTATTGATCTTAACTACGGGGATAGCCTCAACTGGCCAAAGCCAATAAGTTTAATCCTATTTCTCTAGCTACATTACTATGGTCATGGGACAGTGAGACCAAGAGTGAAAATTAGTACTTTTTGTTAGTTGGAGGAAGAATCAAACAGCCATGGTTTTTGTTGGTAGCAATCTTGAAACCAAAGAAAAAGAAGTTTGGAGATGCTGTCTGTACATGGAGGAGGAAAAGGTGAGATAAATCACAGAGAAGTAATGATGCGCTCTTGATCAAATTGTGCCTAAAGACTACCATACTTTGGGATTTTTCAGTTTTACAAACCACTAAATCTTTTTCTCTGTTGAAATTCAACTAAAATTAGATTATGGGGGGTGGGGCAGCGTGAGGAGTAGCTTGCCTATCATGTGGAGACCCTGGGTTCAATACCTGGCACTTCCCCCCCAACACACACACCAGGCTATTTGCTACTCATAGTAGAAAGTCATTGTAACTGAACATATTTGTGCTTTATAAGAATTTTCTTTCCAAACACTTATATGAAAATTATCTCTTACTGTTCCCAAACCCTTCCATCTTACCATTGACTATAATATTCTATTCCAGCTGTTTGGCCTGGTCTGATCCTAATTCCATTTCCCAGTCTTCTCATTACTATTGTCCTTCCCACACGCACACACATTTAAATTCACCTCAAATTCATCTCCCAGTTTTCATTCTTCTATTTTCACTCCTGAAAGTTCAGCCTTATATTAAAGTTGTGTACACATTTTGATATAATTCCTCAGATATGTACTAAATGCCTACTCCAATGGGAATGGCCTGCACAAAATGACAGGGAAACATGAGTGAAAGATGAATGCTCCCTTAAGAAAGCTTCCTTTAAGTAAGGGAGACATAAACAGATCCTTTATTTATTTATTTATTTATAAGTGTGTGTGGGAGAGTAATAAGACTTTTGCTATATCCATTATTCAATTATTATATTACTTTTTTATACACATTCATCAACTTACATATTTTACCGAACCATATTTCCCATGTGTTCACATAGTTGCATCATATATTTTGAGATTTTTCTCTCCTCTTTTTCCCCTCAACTTTACTTACCATCCCTTTCCCCTTCCCCAACCTCTGCTCCCCCCGCACTTATTCCCTCCCCCTTTCTTTCAACTTTGCTTTTATTTCCCCTTAGATAGGTGTTATTGTTCATTTTTATTTATCTACATATGTATAGATTGCTTTTCTTCCTTTATGTTAGATTTAGCTCCCATATATGAATGAGAACATATGGTATTTCTCTTTTTGGGACTGGGATAGATCGCTTAAGATGATGCTCTCCAGTTCCATCCATTTTGCCGCAAATGACATTATTTCATTCTTCTATATTGCTGAGTAATATTCCATTGTGTATAAATACCACAATTTTTCAGTCCACTCCTCTATTGATGGCATCTTGGTTGATTCCATACCCTTACAATTGTGAAGAGTGCTGCATTAAATATGGAAGTACAAGTGTCTCTGTGGTATGATGACTTATGGGTATATTCCCAGGAGTAGTATAGCTTGGTCATATGGCAGCTCTATTTTTAGTTTTCTAAAGTACATCCATATTGATTTCCAAAATAGCTGAACTAATTTACAGTCCTACTAGCAGTGTAAAAGGATTCCTTTTTATTCACCTCCTCACCAGCATTTGTTATTATTTGTTTTGTTAATCTTGGCCATTCTTACCAGAGTGAGATGGAATCTCACAGGGTTTGTTTTGTTTTGTTTTGTCTTGTTTTGTGGTACTGGGGGTTGAACCCAAGGCCTCCTGCTTGCATGCTTTGGAAGTGCTGTACCACTGAGCTATACCCCGAGCCCATTTTTTCACTTTTATGTGACAGGGTCTCACTGAATTATGCAGACTACCTCTGGTCTCCAACTTTCAATCCTCCTGCCTCTGCCTCCCTCATCGCCGGGATTACAGGTATGTGCCACTGTGCCTTGCCTCAGAGTTATTTTGATTTTCATTTCCCTAATGGTTAGGGATATTGAGCATGTTTTATGTGTTTCTTGGCCATTTGTCTTTCTTCACTTGAAAACTGTCTGTTCAGTTTCATTGCCCATTTATTTATTGGGTTATTTGTTGTCTTACTATTTGATTTCTTAAGCTCTTTGTATATTTTTGCAATTAGTTCTCTGTCAGATGTGTAGGATGCAAAGATTTTCTCCCATTCTGTGGGCTCTCCTTTTATTCTGTTGATTGTTTCCTTTGCTGTAGAGATGATTTTTAGCTTCATGTAATCCCATTTGTTGATTCTTGGTGCAGTTTCCTGGGAAATTGGAGTCCTGTTCAGGAAATACTTGCCTATGCCTATGTGTTGGAGGCCTGTAGCTGTAACACTGTGGCATTCAATCCTATCAGATTTCGGAAGCTAAGCAGGGTTGGGCATGGTTAGTACTTGGATGGGAGACTGCCTGGGAACACCAGATACTGTAGACTTGGCAGAAGGACTCAGCAACCCACTCCCAAAAATCAATCCACCATCAAAAACCCTATAAATAGCAGAGAAGCACTGACAATAGTGTTTCACCTGTTGTACGTAGCGTCACTATGGGTCAGATACCAACTCGATGGCACCTAACAACAACAACATGTGTTGGAGAGTATTCCCTATCTTTTCTCTTGTAGCTTTAAGGTTTCTGGTTTAATGTTGAGATCTCTGATCCATTTTGAGTTGACTCTTATACAGAGTGAGAGATACAGATCTATTTTCAGTCCTTTGCAGATGGATATCCAGTTTTCCCAGCACCATTTGTTGAAAAGGCTGTCTTTTCTCCATTGAATGTCCTTAACCCCTTTGTCAAAAATCAGGTGGCTGTAGTTATGTGGGTGTATCACTGGGATTTTAATTCTGTTCCATTGATCTTCAAGCCTATTTTTGTGCCAGTACCCAGCTGTTTTTGCCACTATGAACAGTGTGAAGTCAGGTATTGTGATCCCTGTTTTTGCTGCTATGGATTGTTTTGGCTATATGTGGTCTTTTGTGTTTCCATATGAATTTGAGGATTGTTTTTTCTATATCTGCAAAGTCTGTTATTGGAATTTTGATGGGAATTGCACTAAATATGTAATTGTTCTTGGCAGTACAGCCATTTTCACAATATTAATTCTTCTGTTCCATGAGCAGAGGCGGTCCTTCCATCTTCTGGTATCTTCTGCTATTTCTTTCTTTAATGTTTTGAAGTTTTCTTTGTAGAGGTCTTAAGGGTCTTTGGTTAGGTTGACTCCAAATATTTGATTTTTTGGTGTGCTATTGTGAATGGGAATTTTTTTTTATTTCCTTCTTTCCCTGTTCACTATTGGTGTAAAGGAGGGCTACTGATTTTTGCATGTTAATTTTGTATCCTGCTACTTTGCCTTAGGAGCTAATTAGCTCTAAGAGTTTTCTGGTGGAATTTTTGGGGTCTTCTCAAGAGAGGATCATGTCATTTGCCAATAAGAATAATTTGGCCTCCTCTTTCCCTATATGTATTCCTTTAATTTCTTTCTCTTGCCTGATGTTGTGGCTAGGATTTCAATCACAATATTGAATGAAAGAGCACAGAGTATGGGTTGCCTCTCCCTGCAGCCGGGACCAGGCTAGCTCTTTCTTCTCCAACTGGGATCGGGACCCTACACCAGAGGGACTGGCAAGGTGTGGAGGATGGAGTCAAGGATGACAGCTTCAGCATGCCTTTAGTACAGATTCTATTATACAGCTCCTGTAAAGAAATAAAGCCCTCAAACCTGCCCTTCAAGACAGTAGAAATGTTATGGCTCTGGTGGTGGTGGTGGTCCGTGTGCCCTTCAGACATCCTCTGCAAAGGCTGGCTCCTCCTCTGCTTCTGGTGCCTGATGATCTCTGTCTCGTTTGGGTAATGGAGTGGCCTTTGTGGTGGCAGGCAGTCTTCTCACTTGATCTGGTGATGGTGTGGCCCATCTACGGTGGAGTGGCAGAACATGCAAAGTGGCCTCGATCTCTGCTTATACAGTCTTTGGGTAACTGCTTTAAGATGGCAGTCAACTAATCAGGTGGTGGCATGAGGGGCTGGGCACAACATATTAGGAGTGACATTCAAACAAAGAGTGAAATCAGATGTCACTTTCTGGCCAATCAGGGGATGTTCTTTAGTGGCCAATCAGGGGGGAGGGGGAGGGTTGGGAGTAACCAATTAGATAACAGGGGGTTCGGGCAGGCAGGCACCATCTTGGCTCACTCGACGCCAAGAGAGACCTGGATGTAGGACAAAGGTCACTGGGTGCCATCTTGCCTAGGAGGATAGATGTCAGTCCTCCAGGTGGGCTAGATAGGCCCCTATTATGGTGGTACTCTCTAGGATCCCAAAACAGAGTGGACATCCTTGTCTTGTTCCTGATATTAAAGGGAATGATTTCAATTTTCCCCCATTTAATAAGATGTTGGCTATAGGTTTGTCATAAATGGTCTTTATGATGTTGAGATGAGCCTAGTATGCCCAGTTTCTTGAGTATTTTTCTCATGAAAGTATGTTGCACTTTTTTGAGGGCCTTCTCAGCATCAATTGAAATTATCATGTGATTTCTGTCTGCAAGTCTTTTGATATGTTGAATTAAATTAATTGACTTTCATATGTTGAACCATCCTTCCATCATTCCATCTGTGGAATGAATCCCCCTTGAATATGTGGTATGATCTTTTTCATGTATTGCTGAATTTGGTTTCCCAGAATTTTATGGAAAATTTTTGCATCAATGTTCATAAGGGAAATTGGTCTATAGTTCTCTTTCTTTGAAGAATTCCCTTATCTGTTTTTGGTACCATGGTAATAATGGCTTAATAGAATGAATTTGGAAGTATCCCTTCCTTTTCTAGTTTATAAAGCAATTTGAAGAGAATAGGTATTAATTCTTTGAAGGTTTGATAGAATTCAGCTGTGAACCTGTCAGGATCTGAACTTTTCTTTATTGGGAGGTTTTTTATTACTATCTCTAATTCAGTGAATGTAATGGGTCTGTTTAATTTGCCTGTGTCCTCTGGGCTTAGTTTTGGTAATTCACATATGTTAAGGAACTTGTCCATTTCTTCTATATTTTCAGGTTTGGGAGAATACAATTTCTCAAAGTAGTCTCTAATAATCTTCTGGATCTTATTGATATCCATTATTATGTCCCCTTTTTCATCTCTGATATTTTAAATTAGGACCTTTTCTCTCTTTCTTTTGGTGAGTCTCACTAAGCTGGTGTCAATTTTGTTGACTTTTTCAAAGAACCAGCTCTTTGTTTCTTTCTTCTTTTTTTGTATTGTACTTTTAGTTTCCAATTGGTTAATATCTGCCTTGATCTTGATCATTTCTTTCTGAATATTTCTTTTGGAGTTGGCTTGTTGTTGGCCTTCTAGTGCCTTTAGGTGTGTCATTAAGTTATTTAATTGGGCCGTCCCTAACTTATTGATGAAGACACTCATGGCTATGAACTTCTCTCTTAGAACTGCCTTTTCTGTATCCTATAACTTTTGGTAGGCTGTGTTTTCATCCTCATTTGATTGCAGGAATTTTATAATTTCCTCCCTGATTTCTTTGATTACCTATTGATCATTCAGAAGTGTGTTATTTAGTCTCCACGTATTTATAACATTTCTGAAATTTTTCTTACTTTTGAGTGCTAGTTTTATTCCATTGTGATCTGATAGAGTACAAAGCGTGATTTCAATTTTTTTTTATATTTGTTGAGGCCCATCTTGTGAACTAAAATATGGTCTATTTTAGAAAAACTTCCATATGGTGCTGAGAAGAATGTAGTCTGCATCTGCATCTGGAATATTCTATGTTGTTGTTGTTGTTAGGTGCCGTCAAGTCAGTATCCGACTCAGAGCAACCCTCATAGGGTTTTCAATGGCTGTTTTGGGGTTGCCTTGGGAGTGGATTGCCAGACCCTTCTCCCATTTTTGCGGTGCTGGGAATTGAACTCGGGACCTCAGAGACTGCAGCGCAGCGCTCTACCAACTGAGGTAAATCCCAGCCCGGAATATTCTATAGACATTTATAAAGTGCAGTTGGTCTGTGGTGCTGTTTAAGTCTATCATTTCTCTGGTGATTTTTTGCTTTGATTACCTGTCTTTTGAGGAAAATGGGGTATTGAAATATCCCATAATTATTGTATCTGGCCTTATATAAACAAATCATTTCAATCACGTGATGAGTGCCTTAACCAGTATACACTGCCTTGTATCTATTTCTTGTTGTTAGGTGCTGTTGAGTTGGATCCAACTCATAGCAACCCTATGTACAACAGAATGAAACACTATCTAACACTGTGCCATGCCCAACACTATGTCAGTGCTTCTCTGCTATTCATTGGATTTTCTGTGGCTGATTGTTTCAGGAGTGGGCTGTCAGATCCTTCTCCCAAGTCTATAGCACCTGTTATTCCCAGGAGGTCTCCCATTCAAGGACTAACTAGGCCCTACCCTGCTTGGATTCTGAGATAAGATGGGATCAGATACCAGGGTGGTATGGCTTCAGACTTGTATCTAGTAGATGATGAATAAGTATTTGTTAAACAAAATGGAATTTAAGGGTATGTGTATGATTAGAATATGAAATGCCTTCCACAAATTCATGTGTTGGAAACCTGGGTCCCAACTAGTGGCACTCTTTGGGGAGGTGCTGGAACCTTTAGGATGTGGGTATAGCTGGAGGAAGTAATTCACTGGGTTACTATTCTTGGGGACTATATAGTGCCCTGGTATCTTCCTGTATTCCCTTTCTGTTTCCTGGCTGCCATGAGGGGAACAGCTCTACTCTTCCACATCCTTCTCCCATAATGTTATGACTCACCACAGGCCCAAAACAATGCAGTGAGCTCACTATGGACTGTAACCTCTGAAATCATGAGCCATTATAAATCCTTCCTCCCTTAAAGTTGTTTCCTTAGGTATTTTGTCACAATGATGGAAAGTCTGACTAGCACACTACGTTAACACAAATCTTAAAGATGTATTTATGCAAAGATGAACCACTGGGAGGAAAAATTAAGTGAGCTTGCTCTTTCCTTTCTTCTTTTCTTCCTTCCTCTCCATTTCTATTTCATTGTTCTTCTCTTCTTTCTCTAGCAACCACATGCACATCTCTTTCTTCTCTTGGGCCTGTCACCTTCTCTATCTAAAGTGCCCTTCCTTCTAGAAGTCTGCTTAATTCTGTTCTTGCTGGATTTACCTTTCCCTGGGAAATAGAATTTTCCTTATGCAGTTTCACTCAGGCAGCCCAGTTTATTTCAAGTTCCTTCCCAGGTTTACCTAAGCTTCTCCAGGTGCCTCTGTTTTCTCTGTAATTATTTCTTAATAAACCTTATCCCTACATTCTACTATAAAAAGAAAGAAAAGTAAACTTACTTTTAAGGGATACTTTTAAAACCAAATATAGTAATTTATAGCTATTTTCTTGTGATGTCGTTGATTTTGGTATTATGAGTAATACTGGTCTCAAAAAAGGAGTGGAGCTAAGGCATTTGTAACAGCTTAACAATATTTCATAATTTGTCAGCATCCTTTGAGAACCAATTGGTGTTAAGAAGAAAGTGAGGCTCAGAACATCCTGTCAGAGTGGAGGGTGGGCTGTGAAGAGGCATGCTTCTGCTTTGCTCGCTGCAGTAGTTCGTTATCTTCTTAGCACAGTACTTCCCACATAGCCAGGCACTCCCATCTTCCCCCTCAAAAGGCAGGGCTGCCTCTTGGCTCATAAAGGCTTCTCTTCACTTCCCCAGATGGTTTCCTCTTCCTGTCCCTTTCTCCCTCAAGGTGCCCTGATCTCCATCACAGCCATGGCGACTTGTGGAAGAAGGTGCACTGGGCAGGTCAGCACCAGGCTGGGATTACTAACCCACCTGGTGCTTGTCTTCTAGCACAAAGTTGATTATAAACCTTGGGCTGTTCATTTCTGAAGAACAGATCCCTGAGAACCAGGTTCTGCAACCTCAGACTACAGCCCCCACTGTGTGGGCCTGACAGATTTTCATATGCAGCTCAGCTGAGCATATGCACACTTCATTATCTCCCTCACCATGGCCTCTTCAAATACACTAATTGAAAGGTAGGAATTCAGCACTACCAGCTGCAGTCTTGGCCTCTGGCCTTCACAGAGCTATCACCATGGTGCCAGCCCTCCCATCTCCCTTCAGGCTGCCCCTTCAAACACACTGAGCCCTGAGCCTTGCAAAGGAAGGCTGACTCCCTCTTTTCCCTGGAGAGTGCTGGCAGGACCTCTCCTTGGCTGCCCTTTGGTAACTGTTTGTGTCACATATAGATACAATATTTGAGATTAATAGAAATATCCTTGTTTTATTCTTCTATGATGCTTTCCACTAGTTTGGCATGGTGCTCACTAATTGTGAGCTCATGAGACTGAGGGTATTTAACTCCACAAACACAACTTTGCAAGAAGCCATTATGTAAGAGAAATAGGCAAAAAACAGGCCTTGAGTGCTGGGTGAAAAGGAAGTCTCTGCAGGAACCCAGTCAAGCCCATTAGCTACCTAACCACCTTCTCTCAGGGAACTGAGTATGACAGGGTTCTTGTGCTGTCAACTGACGCATCACTTGGACCAGCCAAATTCTCTGGGTGTCAGCTGTAAACTTAAAGTCATGGACCTGGGATAACCTCTAGCTCTCAGAGACCCTCATTTTAGAGATAGGGTCACCCATACAGTAGGGGGCTGAAACAAGTCACTGTGGTATTGCTGTGTTCCCTCATTAATAGGCTTACATAGGTGAAACCTGATTAGAAATAGCATCAAGAGCAGCCTCGGCTGATAAATTAAAGCTTCTAAATCTGAACGAAAAGGGACCATCGTGGTTGCCAGGCAACCAGCAGTGGTCCTTGTTGGCAGGAGGGGTAAGCTGGCTCAGGTCTTTTTAAACTATAATTGGTGGGGATACCTGACACCTTCTTTTGACTGTTGCCATTGTGTGGGGCTCTCACCAAACCATCTTCCCCAGAGTGTAGGGACACTCGTGCTTCTCCTGAATTTTTTAAGCTGGCAGGCTAAAAAAATGGAAACGACTTCCTCTTTATTAGAACAGTTCTCCTCAGATTCTTATTGTACATATATGCACATGTCTAGCTAATATTTGAAAATATTAATGCAACCTTCTCCACTATATGCCCCTGAGGGCCTGCCTCTTGTCCTAGTCAGACAGACAAGAGTAACCCAATTCAGAGAAAGAAAATGCAGACTGCAAATACAGGTGCTCCATGGCTTACATATGATCAGTTTACATCCTGATAGAACCATCATAAATTGAAAATACTCAAAGTCAAAAAATGTGTTTAGTACATCTAATCTAAAGCAGAGAGATTTAGGTGAATATTTGTATTACAGGTTTTCCTTCACTGCTGTGGGAATGGAGAATTGCAGGAGGGTTTAAAGGTGATGAAGAAAGAAGATTTTAAGTCTGAGACATATCATGCTTCTTCCAAACGAAGCTCCACTTACCACCAGCACCAACAGGCCTCCAAGCTAGTGCCCAGTTATCTTCATGTCTTCACAACCAGCTGGCAGTGATTGGAACTCACCTTCCATCCTTCAGTCAGACATGCTTACCTTTCCTTGAACCTCCTTGTCAGGACAACTCCATGCACAACATCCCTGGAACTGGCTGTCCATCTGCAAGCCTGACCCACAGGTGAAGGGGGACATCTCAACACTTCTATGAGTGGTGGTAGAAGGAAAGGGTGGCCCATGCACAAGTTGAGAAGACACTGACAAGTGTGAAACCCTCCACTGAGCCAGCATGATGGTGGAACACCTTAGGCCTTATCACACACACACACACACACACACACACACACACACACACACACACACACACGCACATGGTGCCCAGGACTCCTCTCCACTTTACTTACCACCCTCTGCTTTGACCTGCTACTATTTACACTTGGCCTCCTTGCATCTATTTTTCTCCTTTCAATATGCTTTCCACACATCAGCCACAATAACTCAAAACAAACACTTATACAGACCATGCCTCTCTTTAGTGGCTCCCAGTTGGACTAAGATCAAAACCCAAGTGCCTCCCCTGGCCTCAAAGAGCGGTATAGTTTGGATGGAAGACCCCCTGGGAATACTGAGTGTTATAGGCTGGAGGGAAGGACCCTCTTTAGCCTCATCCAGGCACCAGCTCTCTCCTTCACCATGTTCTCACAATATTGGCCTTTGGGACCACTTATGTCGAATCAAACTCTTTCCCCAGACCTTTGCACTAACTGCAGTGACAACTTGGAAAGTTCTTTCCTTGGCTGACTCTCTTTTACTGGTTAGACTTCGGCTTAATTATTCCCTGCCTGACCAGATGAAGACAATTGCTGCTTCTGGTCTCTGTCTCATCACTATATATATTTCCTTTGCAACATTTATCACAATCTGTAATTATTTTGTTTATATATTTTATATAACATACCATATAATTATAATCTTTATAATAATTATAATAATAGTATGATATATTTATATATATATGTTATTTCCTTTGTGTAAGTGTGCAGTACTGGAGTTAAATCCAGAGCCTCACACATGCTTTGCAAGCATTCTACAACTGACCTTCACCCCTAGCCCATTCTTTACTTTTTGTTTTAAGACAGGGTCTTGGTAAATTACTCAGGCTGCCTCTGGCCTCGAACTTGTTATCCTCTTGCCTCTGTCTCCCAAGTCTCTGGGATTATAGTCATGCATCACCACGCCTGGCCTATATTTGACATTTCTTGTTGGCTTCTCCCATAAAAATATAAGCTCAGCAAGGTCAGGAGGCAGTTTACCTTGCTTATAGTTTTATCCAGATGTCTAGCTCACTGCCTGGTACCTATTATATATTCAATAAGTATTTGTTGAACAAAAAAGTGACAACAAATAAAAGACATGCCAAGAATACACATTTACATGTAACCACACATGTACATAATGCCACCACTTATACTGTCTTTCCTATGTGCCAGGTCCTGTTCTGAGTGCTTCACATAGATTAATCTATTTAGTTCGCACAGTAACTCCATCAAGTAGTTGTTACTGTTTGCCCCAGTTTATAGTGATAGAAACGGAGCCACAGTGTGGTTAAGTAACTCTCCTAAGGTCACGTAATGGACTGGGTGAGTGTATAAGTTTGCTAGGGATTCTATAGTAAGCTGCCATATACTTGATGGTGTAAAGCAGAAACTTATCTTCTCACAGTCCTGGAGGCTCAAAGTCCAAGACCAAGGTGGTGGCAGGAATGGTTCCTTCAGAGGAGCCTCTCCTTGGCGTGCAGATGTCTGCCCTCTTGCAGTCTGCTCACGAGGTCATCCTCTCTGCACACGCATCCCTGGCGTCTCTATGTCCTAATCTTCTTATAAGGATGCCTGTCAGATTCAATTAGGGGCCACCCTGATGGCTTCATTTTAACTTAATCACCTCTTTACAGGTCCTATCTCCCCAAACAGTCACATTCGGAGGTATTGGGGGTGGGTAGAGCTTCAACATACACGTCTGGGAGGTTGGAATGACACAGTCCAGCCCATAACAGTGGGGCTGGCACTGAACCTTGGCATCTTTCTCCAGAGCTTGCACCTGTATACATCATGCTATAAAAACTCTGAACAAATTATAACATATATAGCACATTTTGAGTTTCCTGGGGTGACAGACACTCTTTGCTGCCCACTCAATATCCATCTCAACATGCTCTATCCCCACACTCCCAGCCAACATTTATCTTGCTGCCAAACCTGGCTGTGGTTCAGGGAGGCAATGTGGCCAGCTCAGTGCTAAGACAGCCTTGGTAACTCTACTCCTATTTTTTCTCTACTGGCTTTCTCAGTCTTTCTTGTGCGTGCGTGTGTGTGTGTGTGTGTGTGTGTGTGTGTGTGTGTGTGTGAGAGAGAGAGAGAGAGAGAGAGAGAGACAGAGACAGAGACAGAGACAGAGACAGAGAGACAGAGACAGAGAGACAGAGAGAGACAGAGAGCACATGCACCCGAAGAAGTCGGCTGGGGACTTGTACTTATTTAGGAGACAAGCAGGCAACACCACCTTCCCTCTTGGCGGGTCTGTGGACCTGTTCTGGAGCTGCAAAACCCATCCTGGCTGCAGAGGAGGAGCAGGAGAAGAAAAGGCCAACATGCTCAGGATGGCAGACTATGAGCCAGCGAAATATGAATCTGAGGATGTGGCAAAGCTGTTGAGCCAAGCCTGCATCACTGCTTTTGGGCATCTTGTTATAAGGCATCATCAAATATCTCTATGCAGCTTTATTGAGGCATAATTTAACTTAGGCACCACAAAGTCAACCTGTGTAAGTGTATAATTTAGCAAATTTACAGAATTGTGCAAACACCATGGCATTCTAGATTTAGAACATTTCCATCACCCCAAAAGGATTCCTCATGCCAGATTTCAGGGAATTCTTGTTCTTACCAGTCCCAGGCAACCATTAATCTGCCTTTTGTCTCTGTAGATTAGACGGGACATTTCATAAAGCATTAGCTTTTTGTTGTTTGTTTTTTGTAGCTTTAAAGGATTTGTAACAACTACTCATGTGATATGGCATGAAAGTGTTAAGGATACCCACACTCCAGTGACAGCAAGAATGAAGGACCAAAAGTTGGCCAAAAACATGGTATAATGGAAAGTGTCCTTAAGTCTGGAGGCCTAGTTTGGGTCCCACCTCTTCTAACCAGATGTGTGTCTTTTGTAAATTTTAAACTCCTCTGAGTTGATTTTTCTCATCCATGAAATGAGGGAATACTAGAGAAAGATTTTTAAAGCTCCATTCTAGCTCTAAGATTCTAAGCTATTTCCCTGAGAAATGAAAGCAGTATTTGAGTTATTTCAGATAAAATTCTGTTTCACCAAAAACTTAGAACCACTCCACCTTCTAAAAACCTAAACAGTCATGTGAAGGTAGCTAATTTAACTAAATAGGAGAAATAATGGTGCTATGAAATGTCTATCAAAGAAACAGACCCGAACTGGGCAGGAAGCTATGGTATGCTGAAGAAATGAATGATTTATTACAAAAATATCGTATCAGCCAGGTGTAGTGGCACATGCCTGTAATCCCAGCTACTAGGGAGGCTGAGTTAGGAGGATCTCTAGTTTGAGACCAGTGTGGGCAATAAATCAAGACTCTGTCTCAAAAACAAAACAAAGCAAGATGAAAGCTGGCTATGTAGCCTGGTGGTAGAGTACTTGTCTCCCATATATAAAGCCTTAGGTTGCATCTCCAGCACTAGAAAAAAAAAGTATGCTTATTTGGACCTCTTGTCAGAAGCAAGAGTGAAAAGTGCTTAGAACATGTCCTATTTATGGCACATTTGGGTGCTTAGGCAGGAATATTTCCTTTACAAAAGGGATGCTATGAATTACAGTGTGTTGAGGGGCATAATTATAGAGAAATAGAGTCATAGTTATAGAGAAATAAGGTCATGTTAATCAAGTGTATATATTTGCTACTATTGATTTTTTTAAAAGGTGTGATGATGATATTGCAGATAAGTGTATAAAAAGATGCCTGTAGGGTGATGAGATTGGCCTCTGTTGGGTGATGAAATTGTTCTGCATCATGACTGTAATGATGCTTACATAATTTATACATGTGTGAAAAGTCATGGAACCATACACATTGCAAACCAAGCAGGTTCACCATATTTTAACTTTAAGAGTTCTTATCTTTTGTAGATACACGAGGAAATACTCATGAATAAAGTGATAAAAATATCTAATATTTGCTTTCAAATAATACAGGAGTGAGGCAAGTGTTGAGGTATAGATGAAGCAAGATTGGCCATGAAATTGATAATTGTTGAAACTAGGTTTCTTATATTACTCTCTATGGATTCATTATGCTCTCTTCCCTCTTTTTGTATCTGTTCAAAGATTTTAATCATAAAAAGTTAAAAATAAAAAGCATTTATGAGCAGGAATAAGGTTATTTCCTGTTTGCATGCTTAAAAGAATCTCCTTTCTGATTTACAAATTGATGGCTCTCTAAGGTAAGGAGTTTTCTATACAAAGATGGGAAAAATATATCCTCTTTCTATGAAATGAGAAAGGATTATTTATGTGTGTGATCCAGCTAGGCCGACTACATTTTGAAAATTATCTTTGTATCAAATTAGAACTAATAACCACCATTTATCAAGCACCTGCTTATGATAGTCATTGAAATAATCCTTGCAATAACAGAGCTCAAATCTTCACACTGCCCCTAGAAGATATTATTCTCATGTTACAAAGGAGGAAACCAAGTCGTTGTGGAGGCAGGTTATGTTTCTAGCATGGTGAAGTTGGGGTGCACATGTGGATGTATTTGCAAAGCCTGTGCTTTTCCCTGATGGGATTTTGGAGTGGACACTTCTGGGAGCAGGGTGCTTTCTGCACATTCTCTGTGCCTGTCTCCCACTTCTACCTGCTTTTCCTCTAACAGCTCCCACGTGCCATCTTCTCCAGAGGTCTACCCAAGGGCTGCTGGATTTGCTTTGCCCAGGTCCAGCTAGGCAAATGTGCATAATGTTATATCCCCAAAGCCAATGACTGCCCTGCACGGAAGTACCAAGTTCAACTCCCTTCCCTGAGTGAGACTCTAAGGTATAACTAACACTCTGAGCTTTCCTTGGGATCACGAAGGAACAGAAACTTCACCAGAATTCACACCCTTACTCAGTGTTTCCCCCTCCTTTTCCTGCTTTCCCGCTCCTTTACTGGTTTCTCCTGGGAATGTTTCCCTAATAAGTCACTTGCTCATCAACCCCTTTCTTAGGAGCCCAGCCAAGCATAATCCCTTCTTCCTATTCAGATGCAGGCTCATTGCTAATAATTCCTTATCTAGGAAACATTTGCGAGCATGCTATGTGTTTGTATATATGTAAGTTCATGTATGCTTACATATGTATGTATGCAATATTATGTATATTATTGTGACTGGAAATAGAAATGTCAAAGGGAGAAAAATACTACCTTCTAGAAAGATCATGCTGACACATAATACGAAGCTAAAAAACATGTTATTCCCTGTATGTACCCAAGTATCTGGCAGCATGGCCATATCAGAGTGGGCTTCTGAGTGATCATCCAAATGCTGTTTATGGGATGATCCCCTCTTTAACCTATGAAAGTGTGGAGGACAGTCAGGAAGAGGGCTTGATAATGTGGGTTGAAGAGGAAACAGGGGTTACATTGGAATAGATTTGAAACTGGATCCTCATGTCTTTAAGAATAAGACATTGTTTTCCGGTCACCCCTGCTGGAAAGAAGGCTTTACGCTTAGAATACATCCCAACCATGCCCCTTGCTCAGTGCAAGGGTATTCCAGTTTGCAAAGGATTCCCCTAATAGTGATATATTAGTCCTAAGAGTGAGAGAGTGATTGTGTAGCTATACTTGGTCAATTCATAGCCCATCTCCATGCCCTTTTTTTTTTTCTTTTGAGACAGGGCCTCACTATGTAGCCCAAGCTGGTCTTGAATTCATGATCCTTCTGCCTCAGCCTCCCAAGTGCTGGGACTATAGGATGTCCCACCATTCTTACCTTCTGCCTCAGTGACTTTTTAGCTAAGTGACTCTGGCAAGTTAATTTACATCTTCGTTCCTCTATTTTGAATTCTTTAAAATGAGACAACACCACCTTATATTGTTATTAAAAGAATTGAATTATATTACTTCCTAAATCCCTGGGACATAACTACTATTAGGTGAGCTTCATTTTTTTCTTTTCTTTTTCCTTCTTTTAATATCTTATTCATGACATTGGGGCCAGAAAGACTGTATAGAAGCTGACATAGCCATCATTGCTATGGACAGGGAACATGGGCATCCTTTAGTAAAAAATATGGCAAGTCCAGCCCCTCCCAGACAAGTTAGTCTGGCTTCACAGCAATTTGTTCTTCCCTATGCTATAGCACATTGCCATGGAATACTCTAGATTATCAGTTAATATATTTCTCTCTGTCACCACAAAGAGATCTCTTTGAGGGTCAGGGTATTATTTTCATCACATGTCTCCAGCATTTAGCAGCTGTAGCAGCAGATTCTCAGTATGTGTTTGTTGTTGAACAAAAGCAAAGCTGGTAACAGGGATTTGGGAAGAATTATTCTGAAAGAATCAAGCTTTAAGAAATAAAAAAGAACTTATGTAAAGATTCCCAAGTCAACCACATTTATAATAGAAGGAAGAGAGGAAGAAAGGAAGGGAGGAAAAAAGAAACAATGTGAATGTCTGTAGTAGGAGAATTTAAGTAACTTAATGCATATCTGATCACTTAACATATTGTTGTTGCTGTTGTTAGGTGCCGTCGAGTTGGTATTTGACTCATAGCAACCCTCAAAGGTCTGCAATGGCTGACTGTTTCGGGATTGCCTTGGGAGTGGATTGCCAGGCCCTTCTCCCACTTAAGATATTACAGAGCCATTAAAACTTATTCCCTGTAGCAACATAGAAAAATAATTATGACTAATCATTAAGTGAAAAAGAAACATGATTATCTGAGTGATGGCAACAATCCTGTAAAGCTTATATAAGAACAAGGACTGGCAGGGGATGTGGGCATAGGAAAATGTTTTACTTTATTGCAGGGATAACATTTTTATGTATTTTTAAATTTATGCTTTTAAACAATATCTTCACAATTTTTGTGTGTGTGTGAATTTAGATAATGTTTTTAATTAAAAGCAAGTGGCCGGTCTTCCAGGATGAAATGATGTCATGTTTTCACTGATCGATGGCCTCTCAAGGTCCCTTCCAGCCTAAGAGCCCAGCATTTACCAGCTCCTAGCACAGCAAGCCAAGACTCCCAGAACACCTCAGAAGGAATTGCTTATGTTTAATGTCTATGTTGTCAAAACTCAGTGGAAAAACAGAGTCATACTAAGGCAAAATCAATACAAGCTGTGAAAGGGTTGACCCCTAACTGTAAAGTATTTTCTGAACATTTACTGAATATCTACTATCCGCCAGTCACTTTTCTAAATGCTAGGGATTCAAAAGATTAACCAGACAAAGTCTGTGCCATCAAGGAAGTTCAGAGCCCAAAAGTGAAGGGAATCAGCAAATACATAGCTGTAGTACAATATAGGTGCTAAGACAGAGCATGGAATAATCCTGTGGGATGTTAATTAGGTCACGTGTTATGGCTTCACTCTAGAATGTCTCCCAAAGGTTATGTGTTTGAACATTTGGTCCCCAGCTGGGGGTGCTGTCCTGGGAGGCTATGGAACTTTGGGAGGTGAATTATAGCTTTGCAGAAGCAGGCCACTGGGCAGTGGCCTTTGGGGATTTTATGTGCACCCCTAGTTCCCGCAGCTGTCTCTGCACCTGTTCACCAAAAGGTGAAGTTCTGTGCTACATGCCCAGGACATCTGCTCCACCACCACACCTGCGCCTACACTGTGCCCCCTCTGAATCTATGTACTGAAATTCTCTAACTTTGAGGCCCAATAAATCATTCCTCCCATAAGTTTGTTTCTGTCAGTTTCTCTGCCACAGCAATGCATGAGCTGAATAACACAGGATATTTGGTGCAAAGAATAGGTATTAGTGGTACTGCAAAATGCCTGAAATCAAGGAAGAATTATTACAAGGATGTGGAGAAGTGTTTTGGAACCCAAGGAAGCAAGTGTATCCTGGTCTGACAAGATCCATGAACTGGGAAGAGAAATGCCTTAGGAAACAGAGCAGTTAGTAGTGTCTGCCTGCCCTACCTCTCTATCTCCTTCTCTTCAACTCCATCTCCATTCCTTCAGGGGTAATGACCATTTTATCCCCACTCCCCTTGACTCATCTGTTCCTTTCTCTTTCTCCAAATTAATCGTATTTTCACTGTTTTCACATGGCTCACCATGGCTTTCTGCAAATGGTCTCCAGCTCCAGTCTCAGCATGATCTTCAGATCCAAAATTTATAGCTAGTTAGAGTTGTTGAATGATCTTTAGCAAAACTTTGCTTGCATGTGATATTAACGATATCATTTGATAAATTCTTACATTAGATTGGATCCCCTTTCTTCAGAATGGGCACAAATATGGCTCTCTTTCAGTCAGTTAGACAGGTGGCTGTTTTCCAAATCTCTTGGCATAAACAAGTTAGCTCCTCCAATGCTGCATTTGTTTGTTGAAACATCTCTATTGGTATTCCATCAATTCCTGGAGTCTATGTTTCACCAATGCTTTCAGGGTAGCTTCCACTTCTTCCTTCAGTACAATTGGTTCCTGGTCATATGCAACCTCTTGAAATGGCTGGTCATCCGCCTATTCTTTTGGGTATAATGATTCTATGTATTCCTTCCATCTTCTTTTGATGTTTCCCTGTATTGTTTAATATTTTCCCTGTGTAATCCTTCACTATTACCACTTGAAGCTTGAATTTTTTCTTCAGTTCCTTAAGCTTGAGAAAAACAGAGTATGTTCTTCCTGTTTGATTTTCTATCTCCAGGTCTTTACACATGTCATTATAATATTTGGTTTTGTCTTCTTGAACTTCCTTTTGAAATCTTCTGTTTAGTTCCTTAACTTCACCATGTCTTTCTTTTACTTTAGCTGCTCAGCATTCAAGGGCAAGTTTCAGAATCTCTTTTGACTTGTAATTTGGTCTTTTCTTT
This sequence comes from Pedetes capensis, assembly GCA_007922755.1. Taxonomy (NCBI): domain Eukaryota; kingdom Metazoa; phylum Chordata; class Mammalia; order Rodentia; family Pedetidae; genus Pedetes; species Pedetes capensis. The sequence goes on from VMDO01003611.1 coordinate 118,152, forward strand.
TTGTCCTGTCTTTTTAATAACCTTTTACTTTCCACATGAATGATGTCATAACAAAACTTGCATGGTCTTATATTCTTAGTGTCTAATGCATCAAATCTGTTCTTGAGGTACTCTTTGCATTCAAATGGAATATGCTCAAGGTCAAACCTTGGCTCTTGTACACCTGTTCTAATTTTCTTCAGGCTCAGTTTGAATCTTTATATGAGCAGTTGAGGCTCTGATCCACAATCAGCATCTGGTCTTGTTCTGACTTTTGATATTGAGCTTTTCCATTGTTTCTTAACACAAATGTAGTCAATTTGGCTACTGTATGTTTCATTTGGTGAATTCTATGTGTATGGTCACTTTTTACATTGATGAAAAATGTATTTGCAATGTAAAGGTCATTGGTCTGATAAAATTCTATCATGCGATCTCCAGCATCATTTCTGTTACCAAGGCCATATTTTCTAACTACTGAGCATTCTTTGTTTCCAACTTTTGCATTCCAGTCACCAGTAATTATCAGTACATCCTGATTGCATGTTCAATCTATTTCAGGTTGCAGAAGCTGGGAAAAATCTTCCCTATATTCATTTGTAGCCTTAGTGGATTTTATTCTATCACTGACAGCATTGTACCTCAGGACAGATCTTGAGATGTCTTTTTTGATGATGATTGCAATTCCATTTCTCTTTAATCTGTCATTCCTAGCATAGTAGACTACATGATAATCTGATTCAAAGTGTCCCATGCCAGTCCATTTTAGCTCACTGATGCCTAGAATGTCAAGGTTTATGGGTTCCATTTCCTTTTTCATGATTTCTAATTTTCCTAGGGGCTGGGATTTAGCTCAGTGGGTAGAGCACTGCGCTGCAGTCTCTGAGGTCCCAAGTTCAATTCCCAGCACCACAAAAATGGGAGAAGGGCCTGGCAATCCACTCCCAAGGCAATCCCGCAATGGTCAGCCATTGAAAACCCTATGAGGGTCGCTATGAGTCGGATACCGACTCGACGGCACCTAACAACAACAACAACAATTTTCCTAGATTCCTACTGTTAGGTAAGGAGCCGAAAACCTGTAAACTCAACAGACCTTTATTGGGATAAGCTGCTGGGACTGTCTCTAGCAAAGGAGAGAGCAGCCGCTGGGGGAGATAGGGGCAAGGCTTTTATGGGCTCTGGATGGGAGCAGGTAGGGGTGATTGATGTGTTGCATCAGGATAAGTAGGAAGCTGGTGTGCAGAGGGTTCTGATAGGCTGGAAGAGTTGCCGGGCAGGGTAGATTTTCAAGTCAGATTTTGGTGGGCTTTTTAGGACTGGTGGATAGTGGGTAGAATAAGGCACCACCTTATAGGGAGGAGCCATCTTGTAACAGGTCCTGCACTAGCAGCCAGGGTAGTAAAGATCCTGGTCCCCATGGAAACCAAGACTCCCATACCTGCCCTCCAGGAGCACAAAACACCCCCCACCCCATTCCTTCCCCCATGGGGCACATGCACAGAGCCCTGCTCCAGGAGGCACAGGAGACTTCAGCCTGGTTAGTGCTTAGGGCTCTGCAGGGGATGGGGCAGTTCTCTTGGAAGGGAGGAGAAGCCCCATGCCTGCCTAACACATACAATGTACATTCCATGTTTGAATTATTAATGGATGCTTACAGTTGTTCCTTCTCATTTGAGTTGTGCCACATTGGCAAATGGGGGTCCGTGGGGGTTTTATTCCATTCCTGTCATTTAGGTAGACTCTATTTTGAGTAAGCAACTCTTCCCCGGTCATCTGTTAAGTGCCTTCTAATCTGGGGGGCTCATTTTCTGGCACTATATCTGACAGTGTTTCTCTGCTATTCATAGGGGTTTTAATGGTGAATTGTTTTGAGAGTGGGCTGTTGGGTCCTTCTCCCTAGTCTGTCTTAGTCTGGAAGCTCATTTCAAACCTGCCCACCAAGGGTGACCCTGTTGGTATCTGTAATACAGGTGGCATAACTTTCAGCATCACAGCAACATGCAAGCCCCCACAGTATGGCAAACTGACAGACTTGTGGACATGGAACCAGGGATATCATTGCAGATGTCAGATGGACATTATCCCAAAGCAGATAATAACAGACAGATGTCTATGTTTTATTGACTGCATAAAGGCATTTGACTGTGTGGATCATAGCAAATTATAGATAACATTACAAAAAATGGGAATACCAGAGCACTTAATTATACTCATGAGGAATCTGTACATGGACCAGGAGGCAGTCATTCAAACAGAACAAGGAAACACTGCTTGGTTGAAAGTCAAGAAACATGAGTGAGGGATGTATCCTTTCATCATACCTTTTCAATCTCTATGCTGAGCAAATAATCCAAGAAGCTGGATTTTATGAAGAAGAACATGACATCATGATTGGAGGAAGACTCATTAACAGCCTGTGTTATGCAGGTGACGCAACTCTGCTTGCTCAAAGTGAAGAGGATTTGAAACATTTCCTGACAAATATCAAAGAACATAGCCTTCAGTTTAGATTGTGCTTCAATATCAACAGAACAAAAATCCTTACAATTGTGTCAGGACACATCTTCATGATAAAAGGAGAAAAGATTGGGGTTGTCCAAGATTTTGCTCACTCAACACCCACTTTTCCATTTCCCTTTTCATGATTTCTAATTTTCCTAGATTACTACAGTTAGGTAAGGACCCAAAAACAGAAGCAACAGTCAAGAAATCAAAAGATGTGTTGCATTGGGAAGTGTTTGCAAAAGATCTCTTTAGTGTTGATGTCTCATTGAAGATGAAGGTGCACCTGGACTCATGCCATGGTATTTTCAGTTGCATCATATTGTTGTGAAAGCTGGACACTGAATAAGAGAGACAGGAGAAGAATTGATGCTTTTGGATTATGATGATAGAGAGAAATGTTGAATATACCATGGACTGCAAAAAGAACCAATAGATCTGTCCTAGATGAAGTACAACCAGAGTGCTCCTTGGAAGTAAGCATGGCTAGACTGCATGTTAGATATTTTAGACATGTTGTCAAGAAGGACCAGTCTCTGGAGAAGAGCATCACATTTAGGAGAGTGGCAGGTCAATGAGAAAAAGGAAAACCCTCAACTAGATGGATTGACACAATGTCTACAACAATGGGCTTAAGCATAAAAAAGATCATGTGCCTGGCACAGAATTAGGGAGTGTTTTGTTCTTTTGTACATAGAGTTGGTATGAGTTGGATCCATCTTGATGGCATCCTATGATGATTAGTCACTGGGTCCTAGTTCCAGGTTCCTGAAAGAGTCACATGATCTCTTTATGGGAAAGCCAGGGGCCAAACTCGGCATGCTCTTGTCAAGAAGGTAGTTTTGAGTTGAGTTTTAGGGTGAACAGTAAGGATTTAGACTAGAATAGGGTGCAGATTTCAAATATAATTAGGAGGTCAAATTAATGGACTTGACTGAATGATGGAAGGAGGATTGTAAATTGAATCTCTGCCAGATAATTGCTTTCACTCAACCTCTTTTTTAAGGAGCCTCTACAATGTCACTGTTCTTGGAACTATCAAGGCTTTTTTCCCATCAACATACTCAGTAAATTCTCATCTACTTCAGCAAGTCTGTTGAATTCATCACAATTCCAACTGCAATAAAAGCCGAGTCACAGGAAACAGTCTGATTTCTCAGAGGAACTTGACATATCCATCTATAGTTTTAAGCTTTTTGCTCCATAGTGCACCATCCATGCACAGGCATGCATTGAGCACTTTCGTGGAATGAGGCAGGGTTTTGCCTGGTTCTGTTTATTCTGTTCTTTTTGCATAAGGTATGACATGAATTCCCCATTCTATTAGTTGAAAAGAATTACAGCCAGTATATGTGATGAGTTATAGCCTGTAGATATGTAAATATACCTAATTTATAAACATAGTGATTGTGTGCAGGTGCCTGTTTAAGATCAGCTTGGTGGGGTTTTTCTTAACAGAGGAATCTTCCATTTACAAGTCCTTATTTCTGTTTTGCACTTTAGTCCTTCCCTTCCCCATGGCCATCAGCCTATTTCAGAATATTTTCCACTCATCCCATCTTACCACAGCAGCCTCTACCCAGCCGTTTTACCCATGACACTAGATTTTACATCTGAAAGCATCACTTGCCTAATGACACTGGCTGCACACCAACCTTCTGAGTTTCCTAATGCTATGGCTTAAGACTGTCCTTCGGACTTCATCTGTTGGAAACTCAATCCCCAAACCTACACGTTAATAGTATTTAGAGGTGAAGTCCTTGGGAAATAACAATGATTAGATTATGTCAGGAGGGTGGGATCCCTATGATGCCATTAGTGACTTTTAAGAAGAGAGTAGTAGAGACCCAAGCTACCACACTGGCTCTTTCTTACCATGTGATCCTCTCCTCCATGTTCCAATGCTACAACATTATTATGCTGTAAGAAGGCACTCAGCAGATGCTCGACTGTTAAGCCAATATTTTGAATGTTAAAGTTGTCAGCTGTAGATAAGTATTTTTTCTTCTGTCTGCACAAAGTTAGTAGCAAAACTAGTAAGGTGAATTATAGTAGTGATAATGAAAACAGTCTTTGTCTCTGCTGCCTTACCAAAGAATTCCCAGAAACATTGAACTCCCCTAGTTTCTTTTCCCTTCCTCCTTGTAGAGCCACACACTTTCTCATTGCCAACCCTGATTTGTACTTCTATAGTCATTTGTTTTGCCATTCTATGGCTAGCCTTTTCCATGGCCCATTAGAGATGGCAGCATATTCTTTGCTGGTTTCCTTAGTGAGGTGGAGTCTCTTCTCCTGCCCTTGTGCATGTGGTCTGGGCCTGGGGCCGGTTTGACCAGTAGAATGTGGTGGAGGTGATGTTATATGCCTGTTCTGGGCCTTGCCTTTAAAGAGCTCTAGCAGCTTCCTCTATGTCCCCCTTGGAATCCAGACTCCTTACTGTAAGGGAGCCTAAGCAGCCACTGGAAGAGGTTTTTTGTGGAAGAGAATCAAGTTAGCCCCAACTTGAAAATCATGCGGTCCCAGCGGATGCTACATGGAGCAGAGCTGGATTGCCCGAGCCCAAATCTGACCTAATAACAAAATCACGAGCAAATAAGTGGTTGTTATTGTTTCCAGCCACTTAGCTTTAGAGGAGTCACTTATACAGTACATAACTGGGATAGTCCCCAGTCAACCCAGATTCTCTCCTAAAGGTAAAGGAGAGTTCTCTCTTGCCCCTAAGGCAAGAGTAAAAAACTTGCACACTCAGTTTGTAATCCCTTTTGATCTGGTTATGAGAACCAATTTCTCCGACATTTAAGTTTCTTTAACAACTGACCAGCATTGCTGGACAGTTCTCAGCCTTCACCTTCGCCCTCCCACAGAGTAATCTCTCTAAACATCAAAACAACTCCCCAAGACAGCAAAGGAGGGAAACCCTGATGCTCCCTCTCATTTAGGAGTTTTCAGCATAGCTTTCTGGAGGCCAACTAGTAGTCCCAGAAGTCCTCTTTCTCTTCCCCCAAAAGATGCATTGCATGGCTGTGAAACCCTTGGCCTGTCCTAACAGACAGGGCCAATTTCCTCTGCCATTTACATGAACGTGCCTTCTTAATCCCATGCAAACTTGCACAGCCTACATTACCTTATTGTAAAGCAGCTGAGTATTTCTCCTTGGCTTTTGCTGTCCAGGCCTCTTGATTTCTTCTGCTTGATGCTTCGGCTACCTGCTTTGACTATCACTCCAGTATTTAGAATCAAGAGTTTTCTTCTGCTTTAGCAGCTCCCACAGTACAATTTCCTCTTCGACTTCTGAAGGGCAGCAGCAGGATGTATGTTATTAGAGAATCCTGGTGTTGCAGGGAACCTGGTGTAATCATTTAGAACATTCCCTTGCCTTCAGGCAGGACTGCATACACACCAGAGTGGTAACAAATAATTTAGGACATAAAATAACTAGGAAATAAGTAACTTTCTATGTGACATCTGGGATTTTCCCCCCAATCTATGCTTTTTCTACCCTAAATCAAAAGCTTCCAAGTTTAGGATTGCAGTCTTATTAAAAACTCTAGCAAAGTGAATAGGTCCTCTGCACACCTGCGCTTCCAACCCACACTGGGATAGGCTTACAACAATCTGAAAGAGGGGAGCAGTGGTAGTAAAAGTCTTAATTAGCACACTAAGAGTCTTTTCAGGTAAGGAGACCAATCATCCAAACCAGGACATTTTTTAGAGTAAAGAGATCTGCAATTGATAATAGTTATAAATTGGGACTATCCGAGATAAACTAGGATGTATGATTACCCCATATTTGGGAAGAACTAAGAACATGGGGCAGGGTCAGGGCAAGATAGGACAGTGTTAAGAAGGGAAAAGTGTCCCAAAACCTACTTTCTGTGTCCTTTGGAGCTTGTTCACCAATGGTTCTCACACTAAAATTGCCTGTTGTTGTTGTTGTTAGGTGCTGTCCAGTCAGTATCCAACTCATAGCGACCCTACATACAACAGGCAAAACAGTATTGTTACTGCTCTTCTGCTATTCTTAGGGTTTTCAATGGCTATTCAATGGTTTTCAATATTTTTTTGGGAGTGGGTTGCTGGTCCTTCTCCCAAGCCTACAGCACCTGGTGTTCCCAGGTAGTCGCTGATCCAAGTACTAACCAGTACCAACCCTGCTTAGCTTCTGAGTTCTGATGGGATCGGATGCCACAGAGCTACTGCTACAAGCTAAAATTGCCTTGTTGTTGTTGTTGTTATTAGGTGCCGTAGAGTCGGTATCTGACTCATAGTGACCCTCATAGGGTTTTCAATGGCTGACTGCTTCGGGATTGCCTTGGGAGTGGATTGCCAGGCCCTGCTCCCATTTTTGCGGTGCTGGGAATTGAACTCAGGGCCTCAGAGACTGCAGCGCAGCGCTCTACCCACTGAGCTAAATCCCAGCCTAGGGATTTAAATTGCCTAGGGAGCTTAAAAAAAATCAAGCCAGCCTAAGCCAGTCACATCAGAATTTGTGTCAGTGAAGGCCAGACATGACATGTTCCGAACACTGCCAGGTGATTTTAATACACAGGCAAGCTGAGAGTCACAGCCTAGGGCCTTGAGAAGCTCACTTAAACTCCCATGGATACAAGTCAAGCAGTCCCTTTAGAAACAGAGGACTCAAATAAACCTGCACAATTTGGCACATGATTTAGGTTGTCTCCTGCTGCAACTAGCAGGAGATCCAGCACTCAACAGATTTTTTACTTCATGTTACATGAAGGCCTCTGGTAAGGTGGATGCAGGCTTGGCTAGTTCAGTGGCTTCCCAACACCATCGAGGCCCTACATTCTTCTATTTTCCCTCCATCAGGCTAACTCATTGTTTTTTTCTGGACCAGTTTCCCACAGAATAGCAAGAGGGTTTCTGCAATTATAGGCACCCGAGGCAGGTATGAGCTCCCAAAGGACAGTCTCATCTTGGTGTCTTTCTCAGCTCTGGGAGACTTTTCTAGAAGGCCCTCCTTGCCTTCCTCTCCAACCTCCGTAGACCTTATGTCCTGTTTCTAGGCAGGAATGGGTCATTTTCCTGCCCCTCCCCCCCAAATCACAGTCAACAGAATACAGTCTTTGCTGTCTTGGGCTATTCAGGGCTTATCACTGAACTGGGTGGGCGTCCTCTTCCCCCAGGGAAGGATACTTGGAAACTCCGGGTTATGCTGGCAAGAAAGGAAGAATGCGCAGGGACCCACAGAACCTGCAGCACCAATAGGGCACAAAGCCAGAAATACCCACCCTAATGTGGTTGTTTAGAGGACTAAGTGTGACGGTGCATGCAAAAGTGCATGCGCTGTCATTTTCAAGTGATTTAAAAAATAACTTCATTCTATGGAAGGAAAATGATGGCATGTGGAAATTAAATGTTGTTATCAAGTTTACCCAAACAGTCCTCGTGGCAAGCGTTCGGACTTTTTGGCCTGTGCTCTGGGTAGGTGACTAAGCACACTCCTTAAATATTCTTCAAGCAATTCCCAAGTCTGGCTTCCTGTAGTTCAGCCACAATCTTCCAGAGGAGCATAAGAATGAATACAATATAAATATAAAATAGAAGCATAAAAATTCTATTCTGAAATCAAAAGCTTGTTTAACATTATTATGTTTTCTCTAACATATATTACTTGTTTAATCAGTCCTACTATTAGTTACTAATTGACATTGTTAACTACTTAAATAATTACATTGTTAATTACTTAAATAATAGCATTTACATCACAGAAAGTAAATAATACAGAATAATATATATTCAAACAAATGCTTATCTTACATATCTTCATGTTAAAGTAATAAAATTTGTTTTATTAGGTGCCCTAGAGTCAGATCCGACTCAGCAAATCTTTGTACAACAGAACAAAACTCTACCAGACACTGTGACATGCCCGGCATTATGTCAGTGCTTCCTATTATTCATAGGGTTTTCAATGGCTGATTATTTCAGGAGTGGGCTTTCAGGTCCTTCTCCCAAGCCTACAGCACTGGGTACTGCCAGGTGGTCTCCCATCCAAAGACTAACCAGGCCCAATCCTGCTTAGCTCCCTAAATCTGACAGGATCTGACGCTAGGGTGGTATGGCTGTAGACAAAGTAATAAAACATGTGTATGATTATTATTTATTTTGGGGGCTGTGTTCAGAATGGCATTCTCATAAAAAGTTAATCACAAACTGTTTCAGTCAAGAAGAGCCTAAGAAAACAACTAAATGTGATGTGGTATCCTGGACGGGATTCTGAAACATTAAAAAAGGACATTGGGGAAGGATTAAGGAAATCAGAATAAACTATGGACTTTACTTAATCATAATGTGTCAATATTGATTCATTTTTTGTGACTAGGTGCCATATTAATGTCAGATGTCAGCAACGGGGAAACTGGGTGTGGTACACATGGGAACTCTGTCCTATTTCTGCAACTTTTCTACAAATATGAAACTATTGTAAAGTTAAAAATTGTTAACAAAATAAAAAAGTATTGTTGGAAAAATGTTATTTATGACATGTAGGAAGAGAAGTGACGCTATGTTTAAGTGAGGAAAAAAACACTCAAATAGGGATAATAGAAAACATAGAAAAAATAGAAAACAGATACAGACACTGTCCACAGATGTCCATAGAACCCTTGGCAGAAGTTTGGGAGGTAGGAGAGCATTGCTTAATATGTATCAGGTTCACAAAAGTTTCAATATACATGTGTGGAATGATGGGGTGTTTTGCATTCCTAGAAGTTGATATATCAAAACACCAATGCTATGTTAGGCTGTTTGGCCACACATAGGGCAGAGTGGGACCTTCTGTGAAGGACCTAACAAATGCTAGGGAGTCTCTGCCAAGGAGAAGATAGAGAACTAAGATGTACACAATGCTGAGATTTTTCTGTTGAGTCGTTTGGAAATGATTAACTTGGTTCTTTGAAAATGTATTACTTCCCTTCCTTGTACTCCACCCCTCCTTAAAAATCTTTGTTCCAACCTAAGTTTCTTTGTGTTCTTGATGTGGGAGTAATGATATGGTTGAGAATTTTGAAATCCCATCCGTGAAATAAAATATTCTGTGTATCACAGCCCTAGTGATACTGCTAACCAAATAACTACATACTGATGTTAACTTTCTGGCTAGACCTTGTTCTGCCCTCTCTAGATTCCAGTATACAGTTAGAATAGTAAAGCCGGACAAACAACTTAGTGGTAATATCCACAGTTAAGCAACTGATACAATTCTTAGGAAAGTTGTCCAAATAAGCAGAATTGCTGCTGCGCAGTGTTCCCCTAGGGGCCCATCCACTTCACATCTGCATGCCTTTGATCTCTGCTTCCTTTTCCTTGGGTTGACAAGATAATCAGCCTCCAGCATCCCAGAGCCCTCCCTGCTACCATAACCTTCCCACTCACCTCTTCCCTGGCTCCACAAAGATCTGCACTCTCTAACCCTCAGGACATTCTGGAACAGCTCAGCTGGTCTGCATTGAAGGTTAGCACAAGGTAATCAAGTAAAGCAATTTATTTTGAAGCAGGAGTGACTGAATCTATTACCATTTAAATGAGATGCTTTTAACCAAAATGAATCTGTAATTGCTGGGATTCCAGGCAAGGACAAGGAGAAGAGAACTAAGGGAAATCCAGGGCTATCTTTGATATGTAGGCCACAACAAACTCGGCTTCCTTAAAGTCAGTTCTAGAATCACCTCCTCCTGTGTCAGAGTATACAGGATAGCAAGGAGAAAACCTGCTAAAGTCCTGAGATACCTCCTTTGGGATTTTGCCTCCTACCCCGCTCTTTGTCAAGGGTCATATATATCTCTGAGCCATGGCCTTGGTGAATCCAGCATGAGCTTATAGTTGTATAAAAGAAAACACACACTCCCAGACACATTTTCCTAGACGCACTTCAGAATTAAGCCAATAAATAAACACAGGCAACATTGGTAAGAGTGACAATGACAGGGAGCTATCCATGGCTCTCATTCTCAGGTCCTGGGGGGTTCCCTGATTGGAAGACTCCAAGGAAAGAAAGAAAAAAGCAGAAAGAAAGGAAGGAAGGAAGGAAGGAAGGAAGGAAGGAAGGAAGGAAGGAAGGAAGGAAAAGGAAAGGAAGGAAAGAAAAGGAAAGGAAGGAAAGAAAAGGAAAGGAAGGAACGAAAAGGAAAGGAAGGAAGGAAGGAAAAGAAAAGAAGAAAAGAAAAGAAAGAAGAAGGAAAGAAGGAAGGAAAAGAGGGTAAGGAATGGCATTGAACACACCAGGGAATGAAAAGATTCTGCTGACTGCTTCTTCTTATAACATACACACATAGACACTTTGTATCTTTGTTTTCCCACAGAAATAAAACCTTGAACTTTATTGTTCATAATAGCAAAAGATTGGGGGGGCACCTAATGTATACCAATTGAGAACCTGTTAAATAAATGGTGGTAATCCATATACTGAAATACTAGGCAGGTATCAAAAAAGACAAATAAGCCACCTTTTTTTCTGGTATGTTGTTAGGTGCCGTCAAGTTGTATCCGACTCATAACAACCTTCGTAGGGTTTTCAATGGCTGATTGCTTCTGGATTGCCTTGGGAGTGGACTGTCATGTCCTTCTTCTATTTTTTCTGGTATAGGAATACTTTAAATATAGTTTGAACATGTAAAGACATTACCTTTTGTATAAGAATGGAGGAAATGGGAATATGTACATTCATATTTGTTGTATTTGCTTAAATAAATAATAAAAACATGACTAGTATAGAAAAAGTGGGTAAGGGAATGCAATAAATGGGATGGGAATGGGAGCCAGATTCTTCATCATTTTATATCATTTGGATTTTTGAGCCATGAAAATGTATTAACCATTCAAATGTTTTTGTGATTTGAGACTAAAATATTTTCAAAGGGATTTGTCAAGCATTGACTATGTTATTCTCTGGTGAAGTAGGTTGAACTTTTGCCTCTCAAGTCTCTGGGCTTACAGGTTTGGGTCACAGTGTGCAGCACACATTGTTATTAAGAAAAGAAAAACCTCAGAAATGAAATGGACAGGTAATTCCTCTACAAGTTGTTCTCGCTACTCAACAAGGTACCTTAAATTTTAACTGCAATGAATGTTTAAATATAGTGCCAGGGGTTTGATTTAAAATAATGTAAGCATAGAGGAAATGAGAGAAGTATAGAGTAACGAAACTGGCCATGAGTTGACAACTGTTGAAGCTGGATGCTGGATACCTGGAGATCTGTATATTATTTTTCTATTTTGATATATGTGTAACAGTTTCCACTATTAAAAGCTAAATGTATACAGGTAGGAGCAGATTAAAGGTGGCTATGAATTCTCTGATGCTCCATTTATTTGAAGAGGAGGGGTCTGTGTCACCACCCCTTAACCTAGCAGCTCTGTGACTGTTTTGACCAATAGAATGCAGTGGAAGTGACCCTGTGCTATCATCCTGGCTTAAGCATCTGGCTTAAATCTCTGGCAGCTTCTACCTGCCCCTCCTCCCTGGAATGCTAGCCAGAAGCCCTGCGCCATCACGCAAGGATTTGGATTACCCTGCTAGAGAGACCATGCAGAGCCGCTCCTGAGACTTCATCAGGAGGGAAAGGGGCCCAGCTTTCCAACCCCAACGACATATTCATTTCATTTCCGAGGGTTTTCTTTTCTTAATGACAACTTGTGCCAGGCACTACGGCACACACCTGTAATCCCAGCGAGGTGAGAGTGTGAGGCAGGAGGATAGTGACTTCAAGGCCACAAGCAGCCAGTGCAACCCCCTAGTACTGCCAAGGAGCCATGCATATGAATGAAGCTTTGCTAGACCCTCTGGTCCAGCCCCACCTCCAGCTGAATTCCACTGAATGACCTAGCTGTTGTGAAATGTAGCATAAAAATTGTTCAGCGAAGCCCAAAATCCTGGCACACAGAGAATGAACATGGGCACATGGCTGCTGTTTTAAGCCATCAAGCTTTGAGGTCGTTGGTTACACAGTACTAAATGGGTAACCGGGAAACGACCACCACACATACACACGCACACCACACACACACCACACACACACAAACACATTTTTTTTTTCAGTACTGAGGTGCTGAGCCCAGTGCCTCGCACATACTTTTAAGGGCTTTACCACTGAGCTGTGTCCTCAACTCATTTTTTATATTTTATTTTGAGGCAGGGTCTCACTAAATTAGGCATGCTGCCTCTGGCTTTACACTTGTAATCCTCCTGCCTTTGCCTCTCGAGTTGCTAGGATTACAGGCATGAGCCAATGCATCCGCTGCACACACTTTTTAAGGTGCAACAACAGTTTGAGAACATTTGAACATGTGACTACCTAACATGTTGCACTTTGGTAAAACTAAAGTATAAAATTATGAAGAGCTTGGTTCTTGGTGTGTTAAAAATATTTAAATCTTTGAAACTCAGGGCAGTATTCTAAAGGTAGACAGGATGTTTTTAGTCATTGAATTATAACAGTAGTTGTAAACATTTGCTTTCAGAGGCTATTCAGTTCTCTTAGTCTTCATTTGGTGCCTAAGGAAACTATGGAGCAACACAAAATTTTCAAATTGTTTAAGAACAGAGAACCTATTCAAATAGATCCAGCCACATCTCAGCCAAACATGTTTTGGTGGCTGTTTTTCATAGTTTTCATTGTCATTCTTTCACTTGGAATCAATCATACTCACAGAATAGATATAATATGAATTGTAGTTTTTTGAGGAGCTATTGGTTTTCTGCCTACAGCCATACTGTGGCATCCAATCCTGTCAGATCTCAGAAGCTAAGCAGGGTCAGGCCTGGTTAGTACTTGGATGGGAGACCACCTGGGAACACGAGGTGCTATAGGCTTAGGAGAAGGACCCAGCAACCCACTCCTAAAAAACAATCAGTCATTGAAAACCATTGAATAGCAAAGAAGCACTCATAATACTCTTTCCCCTGTTGTACTTAGAGTCGCTGTGAGTCAGACATCAACTCCACAGCCCCTAACAACAACACAACAACATTAGTTTTCTAAATCCAATATGTTCATCATTTGCTTATACAAAATGCATTTATGTTGCTTTCTGGGGTAATTTCACCTAGTGAAATGACTTGTGTTTATTTTCGTATGGGCTAAACTAGCAAAACAACAACAGAAGAAAACAAAACAAAAAATATAAAACTTCATGTGCATGTTGAGTACTCTATGAACAACCTTCCCCCAGTCATCAGATTCCACAGGTGATATCAAATGCCAGCGTTTCACAAAGGCCTCTGCCGCTCACCCTGTGTAAGTTAGCAACTCTTGTAGCTCTTCCTGTTGCTCTGCTTTATTTTTTTCCTTATTATGAAGGCATCCCATTTTCCATTCACTTGTTTGCTTTCTTCTTTATCTATAACTCAAAAGTGAGCTACTTGAGGACAAGACCTTTAGATCCTACAGGGCCTAAAGCAATAGCTAGCACATAGTAGATGTTTAATACATTTTTATTGAATGAATGGAGATTTTTATCCCAGTTAATCTATGATGGGAAATCATCTAAATGTACCAAAATATGGGGAAAGTTAAACAAGTTTTAGTATATTCATGTGATAGGATAATGTGCAGTGTATGTTAATGATGCTAAATTTCTAAAGTAAAATGCAGCCAGGAGAGACTTTAAAACTTTGCCAGTCACCTAGGTGTGTTGGAGCCTCCCAAGCCTGTTTTCCTTCTTCTAGGACAATGAATTACTTACCTGTTCAGAATTACTTACCTATTCTGAAGTGTGGGAAGGCAAGTGGACACCTGTTGCCTGAGGGAAGAACGGGGCATTTTCTGTAGCTGAACCAATAAATTTCTCCCGGAGCTGCTTAGTACCAATTGTTCTAAGGAAGAAGTTCACTTACATAAAGAGCCTTCTGTTTGGAAAGTGGCGGAGATTCCAACAATTTAACTCTGAAATTCAATGTTAGGCAACTCTTTCAGGGTTGATTGGGAGGGCCCTAACTAAGGTCACCATCAGGATCAGGCAGAAGGTCTTTTGAAATAAAATTACTTTGATCGTGGAAAGAGATGAGGCTGGTGATCACTTGTACTGTGAACCAAAAAGGAAAGATGGTGTCAACAAGTACCTGGGGCCACCAACAGGGAGATACATGTCTATTTGAAGGTGGCCCCTCAGGAATCCAGTGTCTGCTACGGTGTGCTGACTTCACAGTGGCTTTGGTTAATAAGGTAGCTCTCTCCAAAGCTAAACTTAACACTGTGCAGTAGTAAAGCCCAGGCTTCAGTTTCTGTGACTCTAGGGAGATTGGATATCTGCATCTGGGTCCTGGATAATGTAAGAAGCACTCAACTCCATCCTGGAACACTCACCTCTGCCCAATTAAGTAATCAGACACTCATGGGGAGAATATGGAAGGAAGCTAGCCTGGAAAGGAGATTGATATGCTGCCCTTTAGGATACAATGGGAGGGGTAGCACAGTGTATTACATGGGAAGTCAGATATCTTCATTCCATGCTTCCCTGGGTTGAATGGAGTCCCCCAAAGATTCATGTCCACCTGGAACCTCACAATGTGACTTCATTTAGAAACAGGGTATTCAGAGATGTAATTAGTGAAGATGAGGTCACACTGGGTAAGGAGGAGGAGTTAAACCCAGTGACCTTTGTCCTTACAGGCCCTGTGAACATAGAAAGACAAAGATATCCAGGGAAAAAGTTCATATGAAAACAGAGACAGACATTGGAGTTATATCATCACAAGCCAAGGAACACCAAGGGTTGCCACGAAGCTACCAGAGGCTAAACGAGGCAAGAATGGATTTTCCCCAAGAGTCTTTAGAGCTGATATCTTGATTTCAGGCTTCTAGCTCCAAAACTATGAGAGAATAAATTTCTGCTCTTTTAAGGGACTCAATTTGTGGGACTTTGTTATGGTCATTCTAGGAAGCTAGTATGCAAGCATTTATAGAATGAGCTTAATTTTGAAAAAAAAATAGATATATAGCTAGATAGACACATGTTCACAGATACGTTTGTATGCACTGGAGGAAGCATGCAGAAAAGTGGCATGTTGCATACAAAGCATGTGGCACAATGTTAATGGTTATTTTTAATGGTAGAGAAATGAATGTCTTTCCTTCTTTTCTTCTTGAAATGTTCTATGGCAAGCAGTTATTACCTTAATAATCAGATCTAAGTTAAATGTGCATCTAAAGCAAGGGTCTCCAAACCCCAGACCATGGTTCTCCAGAATTTCATATCCTGAACCCATCCCCCAGAGCTACTTAGTCTGTAGAAAAATTGTCTTCCATGAAACCGGTTCCTGGTGCCAAAAGGTTGGGGACTCCTCATCTAAAGGATGCTTCTGGCAAGTTAATACCCCAATTTGTAAATCAGATCACTTAAATCCCATTTGAAAAAGTACTTACACTTGTGTTTAACCAATATTGCCCACCAAAAGTATTTGTCTTTCTAAGTACACCTATGGCTTGCTTTTATTTAGATTTTTTATGTCTTTGCTTAGTTTTCTATTAAAAGGTAATCCTTACCAAATTAAAACACTTTCAGGCTTTCCACAGTTGCACATGGTTCTAAATATTTCTCAATTCTCCCTTCTAACCATGTCAACATTTTAAAAGAGTTGGTGGTTTTAGTCTTTCTAGGAATAGATGAAAGTGTCCCAATCAGTGTTACAATCAGCCCTTACCATATGCCAGGCACTATTTTTTTTTTCCAGCACTGGAGGTTGAACCCAGGGCCTCACGCTTGCATGCCCTGCAAGTGCTGGACCACCGCGCTGCATCCTCAGCACATTTTTTTTATTTTACTTTTTTGAGACAGGGTCTCGCCAAATTACACAGACTGCCTCTGGTCTGAAACTTGCGATCCTCCTACCTCTGCCTCCTGAGCCACTGGGATTAGAGGCGTGCACCACTGCACCTGGCATGCCAGGCACTATTTTAAGTACTTTGCATATGTTGACCTGGGCTAGAGTTCCCTGCCATCTCCAAAGTGCCCACTTGGAATGATGATATGTTGAGCAGTCACCCTGCCTCTGAGGAGTTATTATCCCTTATTTTACAAACAATGAATCAAAGGCACAGGGAAGTAAGTAGACTGCCCAAGTTCACACAAGAAAATAAGTGCCAGAGCCAGGATTTGAACCCAGGCTTTAGACTACATGCTCTTAAAGATCCTGTACCAAACTGCCTCGACATAGAATCTAGCAAGAGGATATGTTGTTAGGTGCTATGGAGTTGAGTCTGACTCATGGTGACCCTATGTACAACAAAAGGAAACACCCCCCAACACTGTGCTATGCCTGGTATTATGTCAGTGCTTCTCTGCTATTCATATGGTTTTCAATGGCTGATTGTTTCGAGGTTGTTTCGGGAGTGGGCTGCCAGGTCCTTCCATTTTTGTGAAGCTAGGGATTGAACCCAGGGCCTCAGAGCATGCAGAGCAGCACTCTACCCACTTAGCTAAACCCCAAACCCCAGCAAGAGGATATGGAAGAGGATAAATATATGAGAAATGTAAGTTTTTGATTAGGTTTGTTAGATGTTAAAGTCTATTTTACATCCTATAAATAAACGAATAAAGAGTAAAATGGGTTAAATGCATTCCCTTACAGTCTTGGAAATTGAGTATGGTTGTTGTACAATAGGCAAAACACTATTGTCTGTGCTTCTCTGCTATTCATGTGGGTTTTCAATGGCTGATTGTTTTTTGGGAGTGAGTTGCTGGGTCCTTCTCCCAAGCATACAGCCCCTGGTGTTCCTAGGTAGTCTCCTATCCAAGTACTAACCAGAGCTGACCCTGCTTAGCTTCCGAGGTCTGACGGGATCGGACACCACAGTGCCACAACTGCAGGTCATTGGGTATGGAATTGTTCATATATAACAGGATAAAAGTTAGACAAGGACACAGTCAGAAGATCAAAAGACTGCAGAGACTGATTGACATAGTGCACAGATCAATGATCCTTTATTGCTTTCCTTTGCCCCGAGGATCAAGTCGACATGTGCTCACAAAGACACCATGATCCTGTCCACCTTCCCAGTTCTGCTGGCTTTGTTTCTGATTCTGGAACATTCTATCCTTTCTGCCTCTTCAGAACTTTTCCAGCACATGCTGTGTCCTCTGCCTAAAGTCCTCTCTTGCACACTGCCTTTGCCAAGAAAACTCAGAGTACAATCCTACTTCTTCAGTGAGTGTTTCTTGACCCTTGCCTCTACCCCGCAGGGATACTCCAGGGTTCCATGCGCCAAGGGTTCTGCCTGCCCCACCTTTCACAACACTCAGCTCTGGCTTCATGATCCATCGGGCTTCATGATGCCGCAGGGTCAGTATCTAGCTTGCCCAAGGCTGTTTCTGAAGGGTCCAGTACATAGGGAACCACCTGCTGATGTGCACTGGCTCCCTTGTGACCAAAGGAGATAGAAGATTCACCTCTCTCCCCCTATGTACACATATGCTTTGGGTTAAGAGGTTTACAACTAAAGCAAGCAATTAAACAAGAGCACATGAATCATAATACTGCAAAATTAACAAAATGGTGTTAATGCCACCGCTGAATCTTAACTACTTGGTTACTTAGTGAAAAACTAAAGCTAATTCTAATTATTTCTCTTTGAGGGGATCAATAATTTCCTGCTGTGACTGAACTAAGAGACATGGTGTGGGTTGAGAATCTCTGTCTCAGAAGGGGCAGGTAGTGAACCGCACTCTGTTTCTGTACACAATCCTCCCATTCAGAGGGGGAGGAAGTACTTCTGGCTGGGATGGGACACAAACGATGGCTAAACAGCCAGGCTGACCTTGGTGAGTCCAAATAGACAAATCTCTGGTCTCCCAAATCACCTTAGATGAAAACCACAGTCAAACCCAAAGTGGGGGCGGCTCCCGCACTGGACATTCCTCTTCTCCTTACTGCAATAAACCGAGCAGAACTTCTGGCGGATTTGCTGCTGTTGAAACTGAGGAACAGAGGCTTGTTTTACTCAAGATGAGATAGTTCCTAAATGCTTCTCTTGGGCTCAGCATTTCGAAGACCTGTTGAATTTTCTGCACGCCAGGCCACACAGGTACCCAAAAGGCCACACAGGTGACTAACAGAGCCAGGGCCTGGCAACTGCTCCTTAGCCCTCTATTTGGTATTTGCCTCCAATCCCTGGTAGTGTGTGGACAGAGCAATTTCATTTTATCCTTCATTTTGCTGGGATAGTCCCACATTTTGGGAAAAGCATCTGAAATACCAACAAGAAAACAAGAAAAGAGAAAGGCAATTTCTTAAGAGAACTCTATTAATGTAAGTCTTTATTCAGGTGTGCGTTTCCTCTAGCTTCTTCTTTTCTGTATTTGCCCCTCTGGGTTGAAGTAATTGCATTTCTGGTCTCTCGTATGTGGGTGACCAGAATTGGCATAGTAAGGCTATTTTAACACTTCAAAGACTTCTTTTCTTCCAGCACGGTGGATTTCTTTGTGGTGTTTATCCTTATTGTCGTTCTCCCTTCTGTGACCCCACCCTTTTCAATTCTTCCACTGTTTGCTCATAGATTTCTTTCCCACGCTGGGAATTGCGTGCTGAGAGGTCTCTGTTCGGAGAGAAAAGAAGACAGAGGCTGACTCGGCTGCACTGTTGTCTTCTCTCTCTCAGAGTGTACTTCTTTTTTCATGACAGTTTGGGTTATGAATTAATTTCCTGGTATCTGGCAGTACACCAGGATCCTTGAGGCATACATCACACCCACACACACATGGAGATTTTTAACAGAGCTGTGATTAAATCTTTAAGAATTACCTTCCATGTGGGTATCACCTCTGTGTGGCTGACCAGCTGCACCTTTGATAAAACTGTTGTTTTGAAATGAGAAATTATTATTTTGTATGATATATTTTCCAACATAAACTGTGGTTGCTATTTATTTTTTTAAAAAAGGATTTCTTACTTTGAAAAAAGAAAAGAAAAAGGGGGAATTCCAGTAAAAAATGACAATGAAAGAAGAAAAGTGAGGTTTAAAACACCCAATCACCAAAATTTCAAAGTAATTGCCACATTTGGACAAAGGATGCTGTTTTAGATTTTGGAGCGTGATCATCAATTAATCTTTCTAGTTGCTTTGTCTGTGCCTATCTTTGAACGCTGGTTCTATGGGAACGGTTGTCAAGGAAACCTGTATAGCACAGTTTTTCTACGAGTTCACTCGGCTGGTCCCTGACTCTGCAGCATGGCTATGTGGTGGGTTTTCTGTAGCTTATTATAATTTTATCCAGATGAATATAATCACCAAAGTCACTTGGTGACTTGGGGGAATTGTTTAAATATCTTGTGAGAAGGTATTGGAAAAAAATGAGCCTGTCATTTTGTTCACCAGCTGGGTTTTAATTGATGTGCCTTCTAACAACATTCACCAATATTGTATACAATTTCCCACCCCCAAAGACTTTTATAAGTGGATTTAAAATACTGTCCTAATAAAAAGTGTGAGTCATGAAAACTACCTAGATTTTCAATTCTTCAAAGATGAACATTGCAGTCTAAATATTATTCATAGTCTCCATTTCCATACAGATATCAGTATGGAGTATAAGACCCATGGATTAAGAGACTCCTCGCCCTCTCAGTATGAATCTTTAAATATTTCAGCACAGTTTTAGGATTTTCCTTTGCTTAAGCCATGCCTTCTAGCATAAGGGTTTTAAACAGATAATTTCTCATTCATTTTACTTTGGGACATCCATAATACTATATTCTGAATTTAGGTATTTCATAAGTCATTTTTAAATGAAATGAGGAAGTTAGAAAAATTACGTTTCTAATACAGTAAGAAATTAGTGGATCAACTTTCCTATCTCAGTAACTTTGTACTAATACTTGTGAGCTATTAAGTTCAAAGTCAAAAGTTAATAGTTTAGTTTTACTTTCATCTATCCATCCACCCATCTATTTATCCATCCGTGTACCCATCCATCCATCCTCCATCAATCCAACATTTACTTATAGGAAGCTTCCTGGAAAAAAAAAAATGTAACTTTAATGAAAGACCCTGTGGTACATCTGATTGAATTGACTAGTTTATTTGAGTTTCCTAGTGTTGTTAAGTTGTTAGGTGCCATGGACTCCGTATCCAACTCATAGCTGGGATTTAGCTCAGTCGGTAGAGCGCTGCTCTGCAGTCTTTGAGGTCCCGAGTTCAATCCCCTGCACCGCAAAAATGGGAGAAAGACCTGGCAATCCACTCCCAAGGCAATCCCAAAACAGTCAGCCATTGAAAACCCTATGAGGGTCGCTATGAGTCGGATACCGACTCGACGGCACCTAACAACAACAACAGTGTTGTTAAGAAGGTGCCTTTCTGTGGGCACATATACATGTACACACACACACACACAGAGTTTCCTTCTTCACCTTTTGTTAGTGGATTTACTCAGCTATCCACACTGCTCATCTCATAGTGACTTGTTAAAAGGCTGTATTATATAGGGACAGTAGGACATCACAAGAAAAGGCTGATTGAATTCCTGTCCGCCAAGAGGCTTTATTGGTTAGTTAGGTCTTGCTTTCAGCTCTGTAGCCTTAGAAATATAATTCTGTAAGTTCTCCTTGAAGAAAGACTCACTGTAGCCTTGCTTACAAGAGACTAAAGAATAAATCAAAAGGTTGAGGTATTAAATATAATGAGAAACACAAATGGCACATAGACTCTAATACTCAGTGGAGTCTCACCAAACAAGGAAACCAAACAATAATTAGAAGAGAGTATGGATCTGGGCTAGGGAAATTCAAGTCCCTGCAGCCACAGGCAATAGGTTCTGAGTCTGATCATCTATTTCTTTCTTTTCTTTTTTTAATTGGAAATTTTTTATGTACACCTTAGTGTGATTCATTCTGACATGCTTTTCATTGTGGCATTTCCATATATGCATTTTGATGTCCATTATTCGTATAGGTGCCCCCTTACCCTCTTGTATGCTTACCCCCCACCCTCCCCATCTAAGTCTTCTCTATCATTTACTTGGTAATATTTTTCTATATGTCCTTGGGTTCCAGTTCTGTTTAAGATAGAAACTTTTCCTGTAGTGAACTTTGTTATTATCTTGTCAGAACAATTGCATGCATTTTCTAGACCATTTATATTGACACCATTCTTAGCTTTTTTT